>PVIA01001939.1:0-239177 GCA_004024845.1 Tonatia bakeri
GAAAGAAGCCAGACAAAAACATCATATAATCCCATTTATATGAGACTCTAGCAAATATAAATTTAATTGATAATGAAAGAAAGCAGTTGCCTAAGGCTGGGGTTGGGGAGCAAATTGACTGGAAAGGGCACAGGAAAACATTTTGGAGTGATAAAAATATTCTAAATCTTAATTGTAGTGGTGGTCTCATGATTATATACATTTGGCAGAACTCAAACCGTATAGTTAAAATGAGTGCATTTAAGTGCTTGTACATTATACCACAACAAAGTTGACTTTTTAAAAAGCAAGTTATAAGAGTATTTACAGTAATTGTTTAGTTTTAGACATATAGAAATACACACAATATAAGGTTAGTAAAAAAATTAATAAACACTCTCAAAGGTGATAATAGTTAACACCATACAGGAGGACTATGAGTGTTTAAATTTTTTCTATTTCATTCATTTTTATTTTCTATTTTTTCTAAAGTAAAAATGAATGTTTTGCATTAAAAAATGTTATTTAAAATTAAAATAAACATTATATTGTACAGATTTTTATGATCTTAAAAAACAAATTTGAAGAAATGAATAGGATTTGAGTCTCTACAGATTATTTAAAAATTCAAACTTTCCAATAAAACATGCTACTTTTCTTAGCCGAATGTCAGAAAATTACCAATTTATAATGTTTCACAATGACAACTGATTTCATGTATCATGTTTTCAAACATCATTATTTTGAAGTTGAGGAAAGCAATGCCCAGAGAGATTCGGTCATTTGCCCACTATCACACCACTGAGTCAGCAGCCAGGTTTCACTGTTACTAGTAGCAGACTAAGATTCTGGTTCCAAATCCAGCCTCTTTCTACAAACAGGGGACCTACCTAACCCACAGCAGAATCCTGTAGGCTCTATGAGCTTTGTCACCCTATTTATTCTTTGTTTTACTAACTTATCTGCATTTCAACAACAATGCTACCATTTTGGGAAATTCTTTTCAAAATAACATTTTAGTTACCATTAGAGATGGTAGTTTTAAAATCTTAATCGATTCCTGCTGGAGTGTTTGTACTGAATATAGAAACTATTGATGGGCTGAATTTCACAAAATTGCCTAATTCAGCTGGTCCAATTCATTTAAAAACCTGGGTAATTTAATTGGTTATATTGAATGCTCAGTGGATTTTATAGTTTGTCATTTATTACTAAAAAGAACATCTTTCAAACAATTAAGTCTATTTCTGTTTCTTGATCTGTTCATAATATGTTAAATAATGACACAAAAATTCCTGTCTTAAGAAATTCTGACTATATTAGAAAACCCTTTGGAGTTTCACCTAAAAATATGATGTTTATTAGTTGGAAATAAAACATCCTCACTATAGTAAGGTGTTGGGGACCACCCTGCCTGGTCTCAGGAAGCTGTGACCCCCCCATGACTTAGGCTGAGTGAGAGACCTCCAGACCAGGAGCCACTAAGGAGACAAGAACTTATTTCCCTGGCATGAACGCTACCTGTTCTGTGCCTGGCCTTTAATGCTTGATCAATTAGCCAGTGACGGGTAACAATTCTCTAGGATAGAGATTGAACCTAAGACACGCATTGATCGCGTGAAGGCCTCTGGGATGAGACTCACGGGGCTGTGGAAATGAAGGGGTGATCAACATCAACCACTGCCCCCTCTAAGCCTGAGTCTTTGTACTTAGATGTGAGAAATCCAAGTCTCCTGAAAGCCTTTGTCTCCTGACTGCCAGGCTCTAGCTTACGGAAACAGCTAATAGCTAAAGAGTGCAGCCCAGACCGGAGATGGCAGACCCCCAGGGTAATCAGGCTTGGGACACAGAATATGCAAGATCCTGTGAGATCTGCTTGCTGGAGGATGTTATTTACTTGGAATTTAAAGGCACAGACAGGAAACTAAAACTAGCCCTTTGAGCCATGTAGTCCTTTCATATGATAAAACTCCAATCTCTGCCCAGAAGCACGGCAGGAGTTCTGTTAGCAGCTTTGTAAATTACCTGTTCCTTTTGATCCTTTCTGCCAGACTGTGAATCTGAAAACTGAATCTGCTTTCTTAATAAAAAGCTACTTGGGTAGAGGAACGGTGTGCTCCCCACTAGAGAGAGTGGCCATGCCCCCACAGAATCATGGTAGTTTCTGTGTATTTCGTGTGTTTTGACAAGCATCCGCAGCAGGGATGGATACCACGGGACGGTATTCATTTACAGTAAGGAATGACTCTTAATAAAATAAGAATATAGATAAACAAATATCAGAATAATAAAATGTATTTTATTTTTAAATTTACTCATGTGACTCTTTAAAAAGATTTTATTTATTTATTTTTAGAGAGAGGAGAAGGGAGGGAGAATGAGAGGGAGAGAAACATCCATGTGTGGTTGCCTCTTGCATGACCCTGCTGGGGACCTGGTCCACAACCCAGGCATGTGGCCTGACTGGGAATCGAATTGGTGACACTTTGGTTTGCAGGCCAGCCCTCAATCCACTGAGCTACACCAGCCAGGGCTACCATGTGATTTTAATATCTCTCTGCAAACATTAAACCATCCTTGTGTTTCTAAGATGAACTCTGGTCAGTCATGGTTTATTTCGTTTAACAGACATTGCTAAATTTGAGTAATATTTAATTTCTTCTTTATTAAACTGAACTCGATAAGCTAGTTAAATATAGAAGATTTTCATTATATTTATAGAATTGTATACAATTTTCTTTTTTGTTTTATCACCTATTAGGCATACTAGAAGATTCTCTCTGTGTCTAAGATCTATGTTCAGATAGAATGGTAATTATATTTTCCTTGGAAAATACCTTTCTTAGAAGTGGATTAATTTTATAGAATTGTAAAATACTAAGTGATAAGGAGCAAAAGACAGTATTGTTTGCTGTAACTCATCAATGAGTGAATGATAGATTTTTGTTGACATCTATTGAATAGCAAGTAGTATACTGTACAAAAATAAAATAAATTGAGTCTGTAATTAAATTATAATGAAAACATTTGGATCATTACAATTAATAATTTACATGACCACTTATTTTTTAAGGTAAAAAAATACTATATAGTAGCCATACCTGTGATTTTAATATTACAAGGAATGCCAAAAGGAGCCTCTCCTACAGTTCCAGTAGTCCCACCCCATCTGCATGCACACCCTAAGTCAAGTTTCTGTTGCATGAACTACAAACAAAACAAAACAAAAATGGTGTCTTTAGCACCTACTTATTTGTTGTCTAGAGAGAGAAAAAAATCAAGTTCACATGTATACAGCAGAAATGTTTATTTATTCAAGGGCCTTTCTGCTTATCTTCCCACCCCTCTATTGAAGGTTACTTTGTCTTCCTACATTCATATAGTTTTGCAGAGTAGAAATTTATACAAGTGTCTTACTCAGAAAGCTTTGCATTAAAAACATCATACCTCAGTCCAAACCTCAAGTTAATCATATGGCGAACTCGAGTTTTCTCTACCTGTTCAGTGATGGCTTGGAAGCTATAGAGTCTGACCAGTCCTGAGCTGTACATCAAAATCAGTATTCCATGAGATAAGGTAGCATCTGTAACGTTCCCGAAAATCTGAGGGGAAAGGTAGATATCACCTGAGAAAAGACCAGAAGGCCAATCCTCTGAGTGTTCACAGTGGTTTGCACATTTGCTTAATATTCAGGCTATTACCACAACGTTGCTGCCTAGGATCATACAGTAATTATAATTTAGAAACTTGAAACTAAGGTGTTATTAGGAATGAGTGGTAAGCCACTGGAGTCTCAGGCTAAAGCACTAATTAGAGATGCAGCAGCATTCATTTGCTTCATCCATTTGCTTCACAGTTTTGTCAATATCTTTTAATAACAAATTGTATTCCTCACGAATATAGGTTGACACTAGGTCCATCTAACTCTAAACAAATTTTTACTCTACCATGCATATCCTGTCAGGGACCTATTCTTGTGTTAAAATATTATTTATAAAGAGACTTTTTTTAAAGCTAATTAAAGGGGGAGAGATTGAATCTAAGAAAGTAATTCTAATAAGAAACAGCAAGCTCCCGGTTTTTATCATTACCTTGTTCTTTAAATCTTTAATAGTGTTTAATTTTTTAGTCATATAAAAATCAAACAAATTAAAGACCAAATACTTATTAAGCCATTAACCTAGCTAACCTTGAGTAAGGCTTTGGTTTGTTGTTCTCTCTCTGTTTCTGTGCACTGGACCCTGCCTTGATTCTCCACAGAGCTCTGATCCTATGCCTATTTGAATATTTAACAAAAGCTAACACAGACAAATCTTCACAGCAATGAAAGAACAAGTAGAAATTATGTGACAATCGGTGTCTATTTCTACTCAAGACAAATTACATAGTAAAGATTTACTACCCCAATAAATAGTTTAAAGTGCATTCTAAGCTGGGGGCCTGGTAGCCTTATTATACACGGTAAGTGAAAGATACACTTCAATTCTAAGTAACCATAATCAAAGTAGTCCAAGTAACCATTTAATCTTGGACATGTAAGAATAAACAAACAATTTATGACTTTGCTAAGTGTTCATTCCTGTTGTAGACTGTAATAAGTAAGCACAATTACTTAATCCACAAGCATAAAGAGAAATATTGCATTCATGAGTTTTAGTCATCTCTCAGAAGGTAAATTACAGATTGCTTTGATCTTGATTAGCTCATGACTTTTTGCTCACTGATCCTCCTTCCCCACTTTGAAGTAAGGACTTGTATAATACAAACATAGTTTCAAATAATGAGTGCTATAATAAAGTAGCCATTCTATTTTAAGACTTGGTTTGTACTTTGGAGTCAAATCTAGATTAAAATTCCAGTTCCTCCATTTACTACCTGCTTAGCTTCCTAGTTGAATACATTAGGTTATAATGTTGTAAAATGCTCAAACTGCCTGGTATAAAACAATTAATAAAGAACTAATATTATTCTTTAGTCGTTATGCAGTTCAGTATATTATGCTAATTAATTTTAGTGGACCCATAAGATCAGTCCTTTATAATACTTTAGGTGCTTAATTAAAGACTAGTAGAATAAATCAACAAATAACTATTCACCCAGAATAAGTAACCATTTTTTAAAAGAAAGTAGGAAACTACTGATTCTTTTACTCAAAAGAAATTTGTCCTTTCTTTCCTACCATATAACCACTCCACAAATCAAGAAGAATGGCAATAATAATAAAATCCAAAACTGAATGAGTTAGAAACTTACATATTTAATTATAAGGCTTGCTTATATATCATAAGTTTTACATCTATATCTTGCCATTAAAATGAGGCATTTTGTTGCAGCTTTTTGCCTTTATTTAATGATCATTTTAACAAACTTTGGAAGAGCCCTCTAGAAAAATACCTTACTCATTTCATAATTTTATAAAATAGTGGTTTGTTAATGACCAAAGGTATTTAACACTATCCACATGAGGGGCATAATAACATGCAGAAAGATGAAGAGATGATTAACCTCTCTTTCCATGTCAAATATTCTCATATATTTTGAAAGAAAATAAACTAAATCAGCAAGATATTTACAGTAAGGAACTTTTTTTTTTTAAGAGAGAGAGGGTAAGGGAGGTAGAAAGACAGCGAGAGAAACATTGATGTGAGAGAGAAACATCAATGGGCTGCCTCTGCTATGTGCCCCAACCAGAGAGTGAACCTGCAACCTAGGTACGTGACCTGACCAGGAATCGAACCAGAGACCTTTAGGTTTGCAGGACGACGCCCAACCAGCAGCCACACTTGTCATGGCCAGTTGGGAACATTTCTAATCAAAATACCTAATAAATAATTAAATGATTACATTACATCTTATTGTCAAAAAATTAATGTTGCAATTAACTCAGAAATGAATTCTTTGGGGGTGTGTGAGAGGCTCCGATCACTGTTTTTCTCTCACATCGACGTTTCTCTCCCTCTGTCTCCCTCCCTTCTCCTTTCTCTAAAATTAAATAAATAACATCTTTTGAAAAAAAAAGAAATGAATTCTTACCTTTTTGCTGATCTCCAGAATCCCTATGAGTGAAAAAGGTAAAACATGGAACACTGCAAGGTACAGCAAAACAGACTGTTGAAGGCCTGTCTAAAAGAAAAGACTAAAATTACTGACAGTTCTCAAAAGTATTTCAGAGACAGTCTGCTTTCATGAGTCGAAAACATCCACCTGTCCTAGCATGCAGTTTATAGATATTTTTCATGATGTGAAAACAGCCATCTATCTACACTGCAAAGTTATTTAAAAAGGAAGGCATACATGTGCAAAATACGTCCACTACACCTTTAGCCCTCCAGTCATACATATGCACATACACATAAGAACTTATCAAAGTAAACATAACACTAAACATTTCTTAGGAACAAAATATAATTATTTACTGTACAACAGAAATGGTTTATATGCTGTATGACAAAATATATGTTGTATATTACATACTGTATATCACTATGATATAAATTAACACATATTTGTAGTGATATAACAAATTATATGTTATATTTTAATATAATAAGTTAATACATCTATTTGTAGAATAATATTCTATTTTAATAGAACATGTTAATAATTTATACTGTAAATTGGAATTCTAATCATAAAGCATCTAATCAAAATACACACATAATTATCATGATCCCATCATTTGAAAGCAATGTTACACTGGTGTACCTATAGGAAATGAGAAAAAAACACCGCCAACAAAAGCTTGAATGATTTCTCTGCTTGAAGAGGATTACTTCCTTACTTTGAAGAATAGTATCTAGTCAATTTCTTTTTACTATGAAATGTAAAATAATCTGTAATACCCCAGAGTGGCTTGACAGGATTCTTTTTTATTCCCCGCCTGAGGATGTTTTTTTCATTTCTTTTAGAAAGAAAGGGAGGGGTGGGGAGGAAAGAGAGAGAGCAAGAAGGAGAGAAAGAGAGAGAGAGAAACATCAATGCAAGAGAAAAACATCAATTGGTTGCCTCTCATAGGCTCCATGACTGGGGATCGAACCTCCAACCTGGGCATGTGCCCTAACCAGGAATCGAACCCACGACCTTCAGGTTTACAAGATGATGCTCCAACCAACTGACCCACACCAGCCAGGGTTTAATGGGAATTACCTAAATTTGTGGTAAACTTTTATAGCATACTTCAAAAAACAAAGATCATTAGTTCTTTCATGACCAATCTGCAGACAAATTCCTATGGGAAAAAAAAGTCTTCATTTTTTTAATGTTTTTTTAAGATGCCTACCTGCCGGGCCAATGCTGACTTCACTGCAATGACTTCTTGAGGAGTATCCCAGCTCAAGTATCTTTTAAAAGAATGAAGCAAAGTTTATTCATTTGGAAAGGGGGAGAGGAGGTTTCCTGATACTTAAAATCAAAATACAATAGATATTTTTTAAGTTTTTTAGTTATTTAAATTATAAATGCAAAGTAATTTATTTTAAAAACAAGTAAATAGCTAAAACAATTCCCTCCTTCCTAGCTTTGATGAATAAAAATTGTTTGATCTAACAGTATTCAAAACTTATGAAACAAAATAACTATTTCTGCTTTAAAATGGAAGTTATAAAAAGCATAAAAAATGTTACTTTCACATCCTGAAAGCACATACTTTTTCCAAAAAATTCATACCTAATTTATAAAACTAGTAATTAAATAGTTCTTAGATTGCACTAGGCAGGTAATTTAACTAAAACAGACTAGCCTTCAGGAAAACCTACCATAAAGTACATCTTACATATAGAATGTTATTTATAGATGGAAAACACAAGAATTTTTTAAAGTTTATCTGCCAGCTACTATAGATTTGCTACTTATGAGGATACATACAAAGAAAATTATAAAAGGCCTATATGCTCAGATCTTCCAATATAGTCATGAAGAGAGAGAAAGAATAGGTTTATAAATCAAGATCTAGGTATATAAGGGAAAATTTAAAAAAAGCAGTTTTGCATTTCCTGCACAAGTCTCAAATTTTTATAATAAAACCTTGAATAATAAAGTCACAAATAATACCTGAATTTGCAATATGAAGCAAGATATATTTTCTCAAGGACTTTCCCCGTCGTTGCTGATATACGAAGTAACCAGTTATGAGCAGTCAGTGCTATGAGTGCGGATTTGTAATCCGATGGACTGGGCAGCATTTCCCCCTAAAAAATGAGATGTAAAAATAAAACTTCTTGGCCAGGAACAATCTGCAATATTCAATGTCCAAAGAAAATAGCTAAACACTTAAAGAAAGTGTCAAATAAGTAAACCAAAAAAGAAATAGCAATGTTCAAATGCACGAAGAGAGAGTTAAGACAAGGAAAGATAATATAAGAGTATTTTCATCATTAATTTACTGAATCTACTCAGATAAAGCACTTACACAGTACCTGAAATAAATTATTACTTATTAATTATTATTGATCATTAAGTATTCAACAAATGTTAACCAATCATCATAAAAGTAGTAGGAGTATTACCAATGATGCTGCTGCAATGATATAATAGCAATAACAAGTTCTTAAAACCACACTGAATAGCACAGCAATTGAGAGTCATGAGCAGAACAGACACCTCTTTATTCAAAGAGTTTTCCTTTTGATAGAAGTCAAAATGGCAAAAGGGCAAATTATCCCACTATTCACTAGCTCTACTCTAACTCCAAATGAAAAGCTATAATCCAGAGTCAGGGGAGCCAGAAAACAACAGAAGATAGACCTGGTTTGAAAGGTAACCTACGTCACCAACGAATTATACCCCAAAAGGGAAGAGGATGGCTGCTTGGGCGGGTCTGCCACAGACGAGCCACCACAAGGTAGAAGTCTGAGGCAGGAAGAGAAAGAAAGCAAAGAGTTCTTTGATTTGTGGAATAAAAAGGAAGTTCTAAGAGAAGAGTTAAAAACAGGAAAGTTAAAATTAATCTAGTATTTGCTTCGGCTGTAAACGAACAGGTTTTTCTTTTAATCAATTTTTTATTTTATGGTATGTTATATAAGTATCATCTCATGGAGATTTAAAAAAAAATTTTTTTAAGATTTTATTTAGTTTTTTAGAGAGGGAAGGGAGGGGGAGGGGGGAGAGGGGGAGAGAGAGAGAGAGAGAGAGAAAGAGAGAAACATCAATGTGCTGTTGCTGGGGGCTGTGGCCTGCAACCCAGGTATGTGCCCTGACTCGGAATCGAACCTGCGATGCTTTGGTTCGCAGCCCGCACTCAATCCACTGAGCTATGTTAGCCAGAGCTGATTTTTAAAAGTTTTAAAAAATGTACTGTTTATATCTTGACTAGTAAAAAATATATATAAGGGAGCATATATAATAGGTTTGAGCTATTTTCCTAAACCAAAAGTTATATTCCACATAATGTCTCAGAAAAGAGGGTGCTAAATATAGTTTCATATCAATATGTTAAAAACAACACAATATGCTTCTTAGTTTTCCTTCATGGAAAACCTTGCTTCACTTCAAACGAGAACACAACATTTAATGAGAGACAAAACTGGGAGTTAGGTTCCTGAAACTCTGTTTCACAGAGCTGCTCTAAATTTTTGGTGATCCGTACCAGTGTCTTAAAAAATTTTCTCAAATGAGAATTTTATCATTGTCCTCCCTGCACCAATGAAAATGAATGCAAAGGCTTTTGATATTGGGGCACAGCAGGTATTTTTAGCTTTTGATAAGAAGTTAGGGAAGAAAACACCGATTTAAAGCTTTCTGATCTTTAAAATGGATCCCTCTATGAACAAAGAATAAGAGCCCAGGGAAAAAGAAGCAGTTGCTAAAGAAAACACCAATTTTATGTAAAAACAACAGTGCTTTTAAAAATTGATTTTAACAGTAAATTTAAAATATACCTTCTTATCCTTTAAACATTATTTTTGATTACATATTGTGACTTTTTCTAATTTTCAAGATTAACAAATAGTATCTAATTTAAAAAATACATTTATATTATTATTTCATGAGGAAACATAATAATCAAAATATAAACTCTCATGATTCCTTTCAAGATTCAAGAATCACTATGACATTTAAATTTTATTCCCTTATACAATATATTAACAATAATCAGTTCTAGGCTAAAAATGCTTTAGAAACAAAGGCCTAAAAACAAATCTTACCACTGGACATTCCCATAATAAAGCATCCTCTATTTTTTCTGATTTGGAACATTTTGGCATCTCATAAAGTTTTCTGGGTTCTGTTGCAACACTGAGAAAAAAGGAAATAAATTATTAATGATTATTCATTTTGTTAACTGAGACAGTGTTTGCTCAAGTTTGTGTGATTATTTTTTCTATTCAGAGATTCAGACTACCAAAATACTTCTTTGCCTTGTTTGCTTTCCTTTTCTTAGTTAACATTTTTTCTGATCGTAAAATTTATAATGCATATTCATAGAAAAAACTATTTAAAATATAATAAAATCTAAATAGATTTATACTACAAAAATACCAAAACTAACCACTAATAACATTTTGGTTTGTTTCCCTCCAGTTTTTCTTTATATACATATATCTACTTGCAGATTAATTTCCAAAACACAACCATGAACATTTACTATGAATATCTCAGCTGAAATCCATGGTGTTCATATTTATTACCCTAATATTCTTAAATGAAAATTAATCAGATAAAGAGTCCCATTATTTTAGGATGCAAATTAGTAGAAAAAAAAAGGAAACACCCTTGAAGAATTTTTACTCCCCAAATGTCTTTTGGGAAGGTTGAACAAGTTTATACTTCTGCCAATATTGAACACTACATTTCTGATGTGAAAATAGCCTCTTACCTTTAATTTATACTTCTCTGGTTACTATTGAAATGTGCTCATAAGTGTTTTCATTTTTTTAACTGATGAACTTTCAAATTAAACTACCATTAGACACAATTTCAGGGTAATAATTTTATTCACCTTTGATATTCTTTCACTAATTCAAAGGTTTAAATCAAACAGAATTTCATGGGAATGAAAGCAACCTCATATGTGATTTTAACCTATAGGAAAAACATTCTGAATGGCATGTTAAAGAACTCCAATACTATTTACCAACCAATACCTCTTTCACTACTTTAATTTTTTAAATTAAAACAGATAACCTCTAAATTGGGAAAGCTATGAATTGGGCTTTAAATAATACCAAAGAATTACTGCTCGTTTTGCAAGGTATGACGACATTATGATCACGCAAGAGAATATCCAGGTTGCCACTCCCAGCATGACCGCATGAGGGGCTCTGTGGGCATGCTCCCCACGAAAACTGGTAGAAATGATAAAAGGACTACTACTTTAAAGTCTCTGGAAATGATCCTGGGGCATACAGCAAATGATGAAATATTTATTCCAGAAAATCTGTAAAAACTCAGTAAGAATAGCAAGTCTGTGGTAATTGAACTAGGATGTGCTTCCTCCCCACTATTCTCAGGTCAGGAAGACAAAAACTCCACTCCACACTGACAACAGCCAAGAGCACAGGGCTCCCTCTACCCCAGCTCCCCAGAGGGCTGTCATCCTGAGGGGCAGCATTATTATCCAGCCCCCAGCTGCTTGTTGCTAGGGCTGAGTCCTAGATGAGTAAAGCCAAGAGGTGGGGCTCTTTTCTTCTGCCTAGCCCCTACTCATGGGACAGACATTCTGCCTTGGCCATGGTCTGGCCTAGAACATTAGAGCCTGAATTTGTCCTATCCCATCTCATAAAGTGTAGGAGACTGTTCTGCGTGGCGTGGGCCCAGTTCCCTCTCGGAGATGCACAGACAGATGCCCACGGATAGGTTCCCCTGGGGGGAATTAGGCCTGCAATGTGCCTAGGCCACTTAGAGTCTTGCTTTTTGCTAAAAAACTCCCTCACCCTGAATTGAGGACATTTACTGCAAAGTAACTTCCTAACATACATGCTAAACCTTCCAAGGATGAGTGTAACTGGTTCAACCACTTTTGCCTTTTCATTTGCAAATATCCCTCTTCTGTGATGTGATTAGTGGCATTGGCTCCTTTGTTTTCTGTAAAAGGTAACCACCTAAAGCGAACCTGTGCATAGTTAATGAGGACCATCATGTAATGTGCCAAGAAACCCAATAAAGACTGGTCATGGTCATGGCAAGGGCCAAGGCTTTTTGCTCCCCTTAAGAGAAATGCCATACTGTCCCTTTTCCTCCACCAGACTCGGTAGTCTGTGTGAATGTCTCATTTCATCCATAATGATGTGGACACTGCGGGCCGGTGTCTGCATCAATAAAGCAGTGGTTCCACACTGAGAAAGGCAAGAAAACCTGAGGCTAATGCCTGCCCCATCACCAGATGCTCCGCTTTTACAGTAGAGCAGTCACTTAAGAGAGAAGTATGCCATTAACCCCCACCATCACCAGTTCCAGAGCCCTGATTCCAAGATTTTGCCTGGGTGGAGAAGCAGGTCATAAAGCAGATAGCCCCTAGTCCCTGCTCACAGGAACTGACTTCATTTGCAACAGAATATGGATAAGCTCCAGCCTAAGAGCACTCTCAAAAACAATGAAGGTTGTGGCGAACAAATGGGAAGAGATTGGTGGTGATTCACTGGCCATGCAGGCTAAACTGTAAGCAGGCTAGTTTCCCAGAGAGAACCAGAAAAAGATTACTGGAAGGAGCCATCCTGAGTCAGAACAAATTTAAAACACTACCTAAAAAACTATCCTAACTTCTAGTCTCTGGTCCAACATATAAAGAGCTTGGAAGTCATTACACCTGTCTTCACTACAAGAAAAAAAAAGAACAAACTAAAAATCAACAACTCTTATTATATCCATCAAACAACTGAGATTACAGGGCAAACTTCAGCTCCTAACACTGGAGAGAGAAGTGGATACCAAAAATCATATCTTGCCAGCAGCAAAACCCAGAAGGAAGCCACTAGTGTCAGTAGTAGGGTGACAAAAACAAAGACACTAGAGGAAATTGGGCCTCTGACACCTGCAGCTACAGCCAACAGCAAACGCAGCCTAACTCCTAGCTAGAGGAACATAAAACTTCACTCTCAAGACGTATTTACCACAATTCCTTTTTACCTAATACATCATAGACAACTTTCAACAAAGAAATTATACAGCCTACTAAAATGCAAAATACAAAGTTTGAGGAGATAAAGTATCAGAACTAGATTCAGATACAGTGAAGATATTGGAATTTAGATTGGGAATTTATTGGTAATTTAGAATTTGTAATCAGATCACAAACTTAAAATAACTATGATTAATATGCTAAAGGCTCTAACGGAAAAGGTGAACAACATGCCAGAACAGATGGAACATTAAGCAGACAATTTTTTAAAGTCAAAGAAAAAAATCAAAAGGAAATGCTAGAAATCAAAAACACCCTAACACAAATGAAGAATGCCTTGGGTGGGCTTGAAGGTATGTCAACAGAAACTTTCCAAACTAGAAAGTAAAAAGAATGAGAAAAACAGAACTTCCCAACTAGGAAAAAAAGAATAAAAAAAAGCAAAACAGAATATCCAAAAACTATGGGATAAGTAGAAAAAATGTAATATACACATAATAGGAATAATAGAAGGAGAAGAAAAACAAAACAGAAGAAACACTTGAAACAATAATGGCTGAGAATTTTTCAAATTGATGTCAGACACCAAACCACAAATTTAAGAAGCTTACAGAACACCAAGAATAATTAAATACCTCCCCCCCCCAAAAAAAAATCTATACCTAGGCATATAATATTCTAACTGTAGAAAATAAAAAACAAGAGAACATCTTATAAGAAGCCAAAGGGATACCCTGGCTGGTGTGGCTCAGTGGACTGAGTGCCAGCCTGTGAACCAAAGGGTTGTTGGTTCCATTCCCAGTCAGGGCACATGTCTGGGTTGTGGGCCATATCCCCAGTAGGGGGCTCACAAGAGGCAACCACACACTGATGTTTCTATCCCTGTCTTTCTCCCTCCCTTCCCCTCTCTAAAAATAAAGAAAATCTTTTTTTTTTTCCAAAAAGAAGAAACGGGGGTGGGGGGAGGGAACACCTAACCTGTGGTAGAACAGGGTAAGAATTACATTGGACTTCTCTTTAGAAACCATGCAAGCAGTGAATGGAGGGAATACTGAAAGTGATAAAAGAAAAAAAACCCACCAACCTAAAATTCTGTATCCTGTGAAATTATCTTTCAAAAGACGAGACAAAACAAACCTTCTCAAACAAAAATTGAGGAAATGTGCTGCCAGTAGACCGGCCTTAGAAGCAATTTTCAAAGTTCTTCAGAAAGAAAAAAAAAATAATCTGGGTCAGAAACTCAGATCTACATAAAGAAAGGAAGAGTGTTAGAGAATAATGGAAGGTAAAACAAAATCCTTTCTTTAAAAAAAAAATGCTCACTGGAGGATATGTTATTGATTTTAGAGAAAGAAGGGAGAGAGGGAGGGTGAGGGGTGCAGGCTGGGGGAGAGAGAGAGAGAGGAACATCAGCAGGTCGCCTCCAGTACATGCCCCAGCACGAATGGAACCCACAACCTAGCTACGTGCCCTGACAGGGACAGAACCTGCAACCTTTTGGTCTGTGGGATGACACTCCAACCATGAGTCAGTCACCTGGCTATAGCTATCCTTATTTTTAATAACAGATAAAAACTTGTCAATAACAGCAACAAGGTATTCAGTGATTGTAACTTATGGATATAAGTAAAATGAATGACGGCAATATTATAAAAGGCATTTGGGAGGAATTAGAAACACTATCATGAGGTGGCAGGACTACCTATGGAGATGTACAGTGTTAAGAAACTTAAAGAGCAATTTATCATTTTTCCTGCACTACAAACTAATTCCACTTTAAATGGTACTTACACAGATGAAACCTGCAACTTTAGATTTAACAAAATTTTCAAATTACATGCATTTTACCATGTATTTTGAACACATTTTTCATTCTCTGATACCTTTAAGTTCTAATGGAAGTATGTGTTTCTAAAAAAAAATTAGAGTTAAGATCAACAGTGAAGTGGATCATAGCAAAGAATTTCCCCCCAAAAGATACCTGCTGACACAGCACCGATAATTATCAAAATATATTCTTCCTCTTTCATAGGCTATAGGTGACTTGGAATGAGTAGTCCAAACATTCTTAAATTTAGTACTTTCCTGAAAGACACAAAGAGTTTCAGTTTAGGAGATAACTCATAATCCTCTACTGTGCACCAATTTTATGACACATAGTTAAATTTAGGGTTTCCAAAGAAACTTCACGTATGTTATTTAAAAACATTATGTTCAATCTTTCCTCACTCTCTCTCACTCTCACGTTTTGGTTTAAGTGGGGTGACTTTTAAAAAGATTGTTTGCAGAAAGACATAAGCAGCTTAAAAAACTAAAAGCATCTGGCAGTCCTATTAATACCTATTAGCTAACTCCCCAGGTTCAGGGCATGATGCTCCTGCCCATCACACATAACTTTCTCAAAAAGGGGGCTCGACCGCGTCAAGTCGGCGCCCCGGAAGGCTTGGCCACCAGGTGCCCCGCAGCCCGTCGCCCCGCTCCCCGGGCCGGCGGTCACCTGGCACACCAGCGCCCGCAGGATGCCCAGGTTCGTCCTCTGCACCACGCCCGCGTCGCGCGAGAAGAAGCCCAGCGCCCGGAGACTCAGCCGCGGACACACGTTGGGCTTCCGGGTGGGGCCCATAGAGACTCGGGCCAGGCGGGCCGCGAGGTGGACGGGGTCGCGGAGGAGGGGCGCGCCCCTAACCCCCACGCAGGTCGGCGGCCCCCTACCTCGGAACCTCGAGGCCCCAACTCCCCACGGGGACTAGGAAAAACTAACACGGGAAGCCGGGCAGGGGACGCAGGACAATGGGGCAAGGGCACACAGAGCTGGCACCGCCTGGGCACCAAGAAGAGGGAGGTGAAGCCACCCCTTTACGGCCTGGTCCCCGAGCACCCTCTGGTTCTGGACCCGGCTGCGGCTGCGTGGTCCCCGGAACGCGTGACCTGCCGGGGCCGTTCCCTCCTCGGGAAATGTAGTTCCCGGTGCCCTCAGTGAGAGCCGGGCTTGCTCCCAGAACTACAGTTCCCATCAGGGGACAGTGACCGAGCACCGGCTCCGGCGGCGAAACCGGCCCACCGCGGCCCCGCCCCTCCCTCTGGCCCCGCCCCGTCCCCTCTGGCCTCGCGGAGGCTGCGCTGTAGGGCTGGCGGGCCTTTCCGGTCTGCGCTGGGCGCGGAGAGTAGCCTGCGAGCGCTGAGCCCGCAAGCAGGGACCTGTCCCCGGCCGCCCGCCTGCCCCCACGCCTCTGAGCCCCTGACTTTCGCTGTGGGAGGCGCTGTGTCCAGTGCAACCCCCCAAAGCAGCGTCCTGTACTAAAGGTACGCCCCGCGGCTTTCCCCTTCAGTAACACGTTGGACGACGTGGTTGAGGTTAACTGTTAAACATTTTGGGTCTAAAAACCCTGTGCTTTTGTACTGTGAGTTAGTGATGGAAGATGCTAGGCATGCCCACCAAACCAGGGTTGAATTACTCTTTCCCAGAGGCCCGCCCTTCTGCGGCTTGCCAGGACATAGGCTGATTTTGCGGTAATTGCAGCATTTTCCTTCCATTCGCCTCCTTTTCCCCCTTCCTTCATGGAAACAAAATGTGAAATGTTTACATTCTTATTGGACTGCCTAAACGATTCTATGTCGATTCCTCTAAATAAAATTAAAATAGCTAACCCTGCCTGTAGGGTCAAAGTTCCGAATACACTACATTTTTAGTAATCTTGCACCAGATGCGTACCATTGCTCTGCGTGTAAGTCCTTTGAGAGTGCTGTC
The DNA here is from genome assembly GCA_004024845.1 of Tonatia bakeri. Taxonomy (NCBI): domain Eukaryota; kingdom Metazoa; phylum Chordata; class Mammalia; order Chiroptera; family Phyllostomidae; genus Tonatia; species Tonatia bakeri. The sequence goes on from PVIA01001939.1 coordinate 16,782, forward strand.
TTTGCATCTCCCACGTGGGCTTGGCGTGCCACCTCTTGTTCAGTACCTACGCGAGGGAGAGATGGCATCGGGCAGCAAAAAGTACAATACTGAGTGGGTGCATTGGGTCGTAGATGAAGTACATAGTTTAGTAAAATTTTGCCATATACCTTTTTAACCCTGCTGAATTCCCTTTAGGGGCTGGGCTTTTGCTGATTTTTCATAACTTATTTACAGCATACTGTGGAGTGCTTTGTGTATTTTTAGACAGCGCTAAAATGGTTAATTTGGTAATTCATGAATGCAGCTGTCACTGAGAAAACTGAGACTCAGAAAAAAGATAACTGGATTTTCTTTGGCTGAAATGAAATTCAAATCATTGCTAAATTGAATCCATCATTTCTCTTTCCTCTCTCCTTCCCCTTCATGGTCACTTGTTTGCCTTCTTGTGGTGTTTACCTTACCACGAAATCCCCCAAGGGACAGTCATCATAGATACCTTTTCCCCCCTCACCCACAACCAAGTCCTTAAAAAAAATGTCCCCCGATGATATATTTATTGATTTGGGGGAGAGAGGGAGGGAGGGAGGGAGAGAGAGAGAGAGGGTGTATGGGAAGCAGAGAGCAGGGTGGAGGGGGGAGAGGAGAGAGACAGACAGACAGAGAGACAGAGACATAGACAGGTTTACCTCTGGCATGCCCTCAGACCTGGATGGAATGGAACCCCCAAGCTAGGTATATCCCCTGACTAGGGATGGAACCTGCAACCTTTTGGTGTACAATTTTTTTAATTAATGTTTGAATACAGTTGTCTCCATTTTCCCACCACCATTTTCCCAGGCCCTACCCACACCCACCTCCCACCCTCAATCCCATCACCCTTGGCTCCTTTTGGATACAATTGATGGTCCCCTAATCACTGAGCCACCTGGCAGGGGCACATAACCGAGTCCTTCTGATTCAACTCTTCTCCATCCTTATCACACTCCCTGGGTAGGATATTATTTTATTAGCAACCTCCTTACTGCCTTAAATACTTTTGATTCCTCCATTCTACAGTGCTGCCGGTGATTTTTCTAAAGCACAAACCTGCTATTTTTCTATTAAAATCTTTGAATGGCTCCCAATCACCCAGAGCAGAATTTGTCAAACCCAAGTGTATACCCAGGATTCTCTATTGTTAAAGTATTTTCAGTATGTTAAATATATGCAAATATAAAGCTATATATAAATTCCTTATGTTGTATCTTTTATGCAACTGTAACTTATAAATAGTTATAAGTTAAATGTAGCAAAACTAAAAACAAATTCAAATGAATACTTATTCATTGTTACCAATGAGACTGTTTTTGCCAGGCCTAAGAAACTAAAAGAAAATGTTCTGTGTCCTCCCTGTTAAAACTTCCTTATTATAGAAAGGCCCATCCATTTTGTCTTTATGTTGAGAGATTGATTGCTCAATGCTCTCACCTCTTTTCTTTCCTTAAAACACTGTAAAATCTTCATTCCTTCAATGTGTCATAATTTTATTTGACCTTCACTTGGCAAACAACATCATTTACATGAAGTACTCCTGGTTGTTTTCTCATTAACCTGTGCCCATGATAAATGGTACCACTTATTTACCAGTGCACTCCTACACACAAATGTGAACTGAAATCTTGTGACAGTACTTGATTAAAAGGTGGTCATCTAGGTGATCCAGAGTGTCTTTTTGTTAGGAAATTTTTTTTTGTTAGGTTTCTATCAAACTGAAAATTAGAGGTTTCTCTAAGAGAAATCTCTTAGTCTAGAGGGTACATACATGATTCCATAGGGGTCTGTATTAAGTACCTTATAGGACGAAATCTCAATCCCTTAGTATTGCAAACAGAGTACTCTGTTATCTGCAACTCACCCACATTTTCTGCCTCATCTCTTTCCATCCTTCACATTTGCTCTCATGATTCTGATGTGTTGCTCACTTGCTGAAGTCAGTGTGCCTTTACATTTCAAATTTTCTTTGTCTGGAGCTCCCTTCCTTTCCGTCTCTTACCTGTTTACCTCAAGACTCACCCCAGGTATGACAGCTCCGCTTAGACACTTTTTCTGACACCTCCACTGTAGTTGTAGCTTTGCCCTCTTCCAGCATGTTACTCTGCATATGGAGGTTGTGGCACTGTATTAGAATTGTTGTTTGACTTCCCGCCATTGTTTTTAGGTAGTCCATTCATTTACTCAGCATGCACGTGCATTAACTATATCTCAGGCAGTGTACTAAGGATGCATCTGTATATTGAATGAATGGACTGCTCTAAAGACAATGTTTGGCCCTGGCCGATGTGGCTCAGTTGGTTGGAGCGTCACCCAGTAACCAAAAGGTCATGGGTTAGATTCCTGGTCAGGGCACATACCAAGGTTGCAGGTTTGATCCCCAGTCAGGGTGGCCACAAGAAAGACAACCAATCGATGTTTCTTTCATATCAGTGTTTCCCTCCCTCCCTCCCTCCCTCTCTCTTTAGGAATGAAAACAATGTCCTTGGGTGAGGATAAAAAAAGGGCAATGTTTGTATACAATCTTTTATCATCAACTAACTATTTTTAACATAGATGCAGATTTAGTCTCCCTTCAATCTTTAAATCAGTAGGAAACCACAATGTTAATAAGAAGAAATAACTTTTTTAAAAACTTAAACCCCAACAGTTCTACCTATAAAGTAGTTATTTTCCACTTATTGAAAGTCAAATGGCATGAACAAATACCCCTAGCTTAGGATTTGGAAATGACTTCTCTTTATTTGGGGCATAGAACAAACTTTAGTTCTTTTTTTTTAGTCTGTATCTATGTGGTACTTACAAAATACTTAGACATCTTTGCCATGATATTTCAAAGACAAAGAAGAGGAGGTAATGAAATCAGAAGTTAAAATGGTTTTTGTTCATATATTTTGTTTAAAAAAGCATGTTATAACCAAATCAATATATAAACACTCAGGTATTAAACCTGAACATTTGTTCAGAGACCAAACAATTTGAACCAAGGCCATGAGAGGTCATTCATTCAACATGTAATTATTTCCATGAGAGTGGAACAGTAAACAGAATGGACAAGGTACTCACCTGTCAGGGAGATAGATAATGTTGTGAAGAAGATAAAACAGGGCGACAGGCTTGACAGACAGTGGTTGGGAGCCCTGCTTTAGCCAGAGTGGTCAGGGAAGGCCTCTCTGAGTGGGGGACTTTGAGTTGAACCCTGAATGATGGGAAAGAATCTGCAAAGAACTAAGGTTAGAATAGCCCAGGTAGAGAGATGCTTGCTTAAATGCAGGTTGCCCCCAAGGCAATAACAACTTTGGCTTACTCTAAAACTGTCAGAACTGCTAGTGTGGCTCTTTATTGTGCGTGAAAGAGATGAACTTAGAGAAGGTAGGCTGGAATCAAATTATGTCAGATGTAAGGAATTTCAGATTTTATTCTGTCATAATGGGAAGCATTTGAAGGAGAGTGACATGATCTAATTTGTGTTACAATAAGGTCTCTGTGGCTGTGGTGTGCAGAATGTAATGGGCAGCAGGCAAGAATGGAAACAAGGAGACAGGTGGCTGTTCCGTTGGTCCAGGTAAAAGATAATAGTGTTTGGACTGGAGTGCTAGCAGGAGAGATGGAAAGAAGTGAACAGATTCAGAACATATTCTGGAGGTAGAAATGACAGGATTTCTAATGCAGTGGATATTGATGATGAAGAAAAACATTCTAGTGAAATCATCACAAAGCAGGACCACAGGTAAGCATCCCCAAATTCCCCAGAACAAATGAAAAACAGGGAACTACTCATGATACAATGTCAATATTTTATTAAACATATACATCAGTATTTTAGACATTAATGCTAAAATATATTAGGATCTGTTCTGTGGCTGTGGCATGTGGAAAGAGGGGAATAGAATCAGAGCCTAAAAGTAGACAGGGGTCATATCATGTGGCATCACGATAATGTGATGTGAAAATCACCAGTGATACAGCCCTTAAGAGATAGTTGGGAACAGCATCAGGGACAAGAATGAAATAGAGAGACCAGTTGGCAGGTAATTATAGTAGTTCAGGTGAGAGTCACTTTTGGAAATTTATTTCAAAATTATTGAGGCTTTTGACCACAAATTTGGTTCTTGTGTTTTTTTTTCTATATATATTTTAATTATATTTGTCTGAACATGTAGTGTGTGTGTGTGTGTGTGTGTGATAAAATCCGGAAAGAATTAGGCTTAAAGGATTGGTAGTAAAGTTTGCAAACTATTCCTCTTATTTTAAAATGTATTTTATATTATCTATCGGTGAATGTCATTAAATATCAAACAGTAATTTATTTACATTGGAAAGAATAAAATTCCAGTCACAGCCAAAAAAAAGTATTTTATTTATTCAAAGAATATGTACAGACAACATAGCATAATATATAAATAATAATTATAAAATGAATACCTATTTATCTATCACCCACTTAAAAAAATAGGAATATTACCTAAAACTTGGACAACTCCTATATGCCCCTCCTGGTTCCTAGGTCCCTCTTTCTTCTTTATATAAATAAAATATTGTTAAGTTTTTAATGTTTTTGGACTCCATATGAATTGAATCATACTGTGTATATATACTCTCCTACAAATTGCCTATTTTTTCCAACAGTACACTTGACGAAGTGCCTTAGCTCATTTCATTTATTTTTACTGCTGTATAGTATTTCATTGTATGAATGTACCACAAGTTACCCATGCCCTACTGGCTGGGCTTTAGTTTCTTTCAGGTTTTTTATTCCTAGAAAAGTGCTGCTATAGGCATTCTTAAACCTGCCTCCTGGCACACATGTTAGAGCATGTATATGTTTTCTATTGCTGTGTAACAAATTATCAAAACGTAGCAGCCTAACCCGATGCCATTTATTACCCCTAATTTTTTCCTACATGAATAACCACTTGTCCCAGGACCCTTCATTGTCTGCACAGATCTGCAGTGGTAACTCTTGTTGTGTATCAGGTTCGCATTCACAGTCAGGTCTGTTTCTGGGCTCTGTTCTCTCTTCCACTGTTCTGTTTTCTATCTCTAGCCTAATACCTGACGAATTCAGTAGTAAGGATTGAGAGCTAGTAGGGCAAGTCCTCTACCTATCCCTCTTCTTCAGGAGTATCTGTTCTTTTTGTGCAGTTTGCACTTTCATATATCTTTTTGAACCAGCTTAAGTGCCACCAAAAAAAAAAACTTACTGGAATTTTGATTGGTACAGCATTAAATCTGTATATCAATTTGAAGAGAACTGACATATTTTACCATATAAAATTATCCTACCTATGTAGACAATATGTCTCTCCATTTATTTATATCTTTAGTGTCTTTCAATGAAGTTTTATAATTTTTTCTTAAAAGGATTTCATATTTTGCAACTTCTTAAGTACATTACTATATTTTTGACTAGTGTTATAGATGGTATATTTTCAAATTAGATTTTCTACCTATATTTTTTGCTAGTATATAAAAATGTAGTTGTTGTTTTGTATATTGATTTAGCAACCTTGTCAGACTTTATTTTTAAAAGTAATAATTGTCATTTGTAGGGCTTGGAGACTTTTCTGTGTGGATAACCATGACCGCAGGAAACCCCGATAGTTTTGTTACCTCTTTCTCAACTTTGACTTCCCCTTTTCTCTCCAGTGCCGGCCAGGGCCTTTTGTGTGGCTGAACAGAACCAGCGGTAGTGGGCATCCTTGTCTTACTCATGTTTAGCATTTCTAATATTTTATCATTAAAGATGACATTGTAGTCTTTTGGGAGCCACCTTTTATCAGGTTAATGAAATTATCATCCATTCCATATTTGCTAAAAGTTTTATTTATCTGATTTTTAGCCTCAAATGGGTGTTGAATTTAATCAACTACTTTCTCTATTTGCTTAGGAGGTCATATAATTGTTTTTCTTTAATCTGATAATTTAGTGAATTACACAGAAATATTTCCTAATGTTAAACCAAATGAGTTTTAGAGCAGTTTTGTGTGTGTGTGTGTGTGTGTGTGTGTGTGTGTGTTTTAATACCTTGTGGGATTAGGGCAGGTGGTGGCTTCAATTGTTACTCAGCTTTCTGGATCTTTGCTAGGTTTTATTCCTTCTTGAAGATTTCTCGTTCCTTCTTGCAGACTCAATGACAGAGTTAACAAGATATAGTTTTAAATGAATGTAACCAGCCTTTTGGGAGTGTTTTATAGCGGAAAGGTTTTGGTGTGCGAGTTCACCAAATCATCAGAACTAGAATTCCACTGTCTTATATTTTTAGTCTAAAAGTTTCCATTAATGTCGGATATGATCACTTACCATTCATCATTTCTGCCTTCTCTTTTTCTTGTCTCTATGCACAGCCATTTCCCTCCTTGCTGAAAAAAACAAGAAGTAGTGCTGCGTAGTAGAGAGAGCATCATACCAGGAGTTAAAAAGCACAAGTTATAGTTCCAGCAAGTACCACCACTCAGTGAGATCTTGCCCAAGCCACTTATTCCCATGAGTTTCATTCAATCATCTGCTGAGTGGAAACACTCAGGATTGAAGTGAGAATCACATGAGTTTATAAATGCGAACACATTGTTGGAAGGGGAAAGGATGAGAAGCAATGATGTCGAGTGCATCTACTGTTCAGAAAATGTAATAGAAACAGGGAGTTTGGGAAGGGGGGAGGGTTGATTAGTAGAATGGAGGATTTTTTAGGGTAGTGAAACTGTTTTGTACGGTTCTCTAATGACAGATACATGCCACTTTGCATTTGTTAAAATCCATGGAGCTTCACAGCACAAAGAGTAAACCTTAATGTATGCAAAATTTTAAAAAATAATTAAGGGGAAGTGGGAACTCCAGGATGGAATGCAGACTGTAACATAAGAATCTAACTGCATTACAAATGTAGGCAATAACCTCACTGAAAGGGTCAGGGAGAGGTGCTGACCTAAGTGACTTTGAAAGTGAAACTGAAGACTAAAGACAATAGGAACTGTATGTATGCACTGTACTATAGCTGGTAGTTTCCTGCAGAGGTATGGGTTAATTCTGAAACTGCAGTACATGTGTACTGGAATTGAATAACTAATAACTGGTTGGTGGATGATGGGAACCAGGTTTCTTACTGTTGAAGTGAGAGGTTACAGACAAGCAAGAGGTAAAGGCTAGAATGATCCATCCCCATGGTAGTGGATTAGAGTTGGCGACATTAGTATGAAGTCCAGTTTAGCTTACTATAGATATAGATAGATACATAGAGAAACATTTATAGGTAAAGATATATGTATATGCTTGATTCAGTGTACACATGTATTTCCTTGCTTTGTCAGTTGAGAGGGCCCAGAAGCAACCTTGTAGTGAGGATACACACCTGCTACCCAGACCATTCTTTAAGAAAAGAACAAATGCTCTTTGGAGAAACAGCTTATTCTGAGACTGGGTCAAGGCTCATACAACATGGGCCTGCAACATCTTGTACTGCCAGAAGTAAGGAGGTGCCAAAAAAGAAAAACACAATGATGGAAGTGTGTCAAAGGATATAGGAGCCAACCGAAATAAAGTAGTATTGGGTTATAATCCACAGTTTAAAATAATTACCTATGAGTCCATACTGACATAAACAAATAATTGAATAAAGAAATAAATGTGGAAGAAAAGTCAAATCTCCCATGCAAAAGAATTCCAAATAATTTATGTAGTTACTTTTACCTTCAAGAGGTAGAGTGGTAGAGCATAATTCACCACCCCTTAAGTGTGAACTATGCATAGCCATTTCCCTCTAAAAAATATGGTGTGGAAAGGGGGCAGGGGACAACTTTACAGTGGAGAAAGCTGTCAGTCACTACTTCAGCCAAGTGATCAAGGTTAATGAACATCAACAGTAAAAGTTATGTTTATATCATTTGCTCTTGATATGATGTGATAAGAGTGGCAGTTTACCACCATGGTTTTCCTGCCTAAAACCCATACCTCCAGTCTACTCATGAAAAAATATTGATGGATATTCATTAAGGATCATTCTACCAAACACCTGATCAGTACTCCTCAAAACCAGCTGTCAAGGTCATCAAAAACAATGAAAGTCTGAGAAACTGTTAGAAATAGAGGAGCTTCAGGAGGCCTGATGACTAAATGTGATACGGTGTCTCAGAGAGAATCCTGCAGGAGAAGAAGGACTCTAGGTAAAAATGAAGGGAATGTGAATAAAGTATGGACTGAAGTTTATAATAATGTATTAATATTGGCTTAATTTACTAGTGTGAGATTTTGATAATAGGGGAAACTCATATATTGGAACTGTGTACTATCAGCAACTCTGCTGTAAGTCTAAAACTGTTCTAAAATTAAAAGTGAACTTTAAAAACACAACAAAAAATGGAAGACACCACTGTATAGAGGCAACATAGCTTTAATGATTAAGGAAATGGACTCAGTTACCAGCCTGCTTGGGTCCACATCTCAGCCTCACTATTTACTAGCTGTGCGAACATGGTTATCCTAAGTAACTAGAATTACTACCTCTCTGTGCCTCGATGTATTTGTCTGTTAAATGGGTTCTTGGCGAGACTAAATGAGTATTGTATGTAAAGTACCTGGAGCCTGCCTGGCACATAGTCAGCACTGTGCAATTCTTTTATTTTACTTATCACTACTACTTTGCTTTGTTCTTTAGTTTGGGAGATCTCTGTGATAATAGCTGAATTTCACTGAATCTCTCTTCGGCATACTGATTTTTAGCTTAGCACTCCAACAAAACAGTGTCTATAATGCTTTGTTCATAAGGGGAAAATCATTAGGATTGTAAAGATTCAAGGGAAAGCAGAACCAGAACTTGAGGACTGCCAGTGCTGGTTTCATGCTGCGTGACTAAGTGAATGCAGAAACCAGAAAGCCCGACAGGGTCTACTTTTTATGGGAATAGACATGCAGTACATAGAAATGCTTTAGTTAACTTCATTTGGTTTTTAGGAGATTCCTTGCTAAAACGACCACTTCCCTTGTTCAACTGATGTTCCTTTAGGGCAAAGCTCTGCCTTCAATGCAAACTCCCTCAGATTTAGGGCTCAGCACCTAAAATTTTGGTAGTATCTGAAACAAAATGGAGTGCATTATAAAAGCATGTGTTTTAGGCCTTTTACTTCTCTACCTAAAATACATGCCAACTCTTCGGAAAACTCTTTAGAGATCAGCAGCGCAGGCAGAATAGTATATAGCAAGTAGAATGTAGAATTTGGGGTTAGGAGGCCTGCTTGGACCCTGGTTCTTGTATGTGTGTGATTGAGACAACTCGGGGAACCTTTTTGAGTCTCATCTCCCACATCTGTAAAATGGTGACAGTAGAAAAGCTTGTGTTGCCTTCCTCCCTGGATTATAGGATAGTTACCAGGGTTAGGTGTGAAAATGAGAGTTTTTTGTAAGTTGTAAAACCTATACAAATCTTATTGTTACAGTAATTTTCAGGTTTTTAACCAGAATAAAACTCTAATGGGCTCTATAGTCACATTGTGTTGCAGTCATCTGTATACCTTTTTATTTATTATATAGTAAGGTGAAATCATTTGAATTTAAAACACTTCTCATGCTGTATTTTCACATAGAACTTTGGTTTTTATGGCTTTCTCTGGTGTAACAAAGGAAGGCGTCGTTTTAATCTGGAATTGTCTCTTTGGGCGGGGATGCATTCTGAGGAAATGGTTTCCAAACTCTTCACTGAAATTAGCCGTGTAGAGAGAACACAAGTGCATCCCTGCGCTTGGGGAAGCTGTCTCCTTCAGACACCCTCTTGTTCTGCTGTGCAGCTGACCAGCAGAGGGCGCGCGAGCTCTCCCCAGAGTTAGTCTAGGCAGACCTGACTGGTGCCATCTGTGTTTGCTGCCTGATGACGATTAACAAGTACTATAAATGAAAAGGTTCTGGCACATCAGAAACAGTTACCAAATGGAAAGAGAGAGCAGCCATAATGTCAAACAGCAGTGCAGCAAGTAGCACGTCCCTGCCTTAGTTGGTGACTAGGAAGTTTCTGGGTAACTGGAATTTGACATTCTAGTACGGATTATTTATCTTTTTCATCTCCTACTGCTACTCTTTGCCTTTTCCAATAATTTCTTTCAGGGTTCTTTGCCCTTCCTGCTCAGCATCTGCATTCCTTACCTGGTATAACAAATTGGGATATTTTAAAGCAGGGGTCCCCAAACACCCCCCCCCCCATCCGCCCTCAGACCCACACGAATCTGGCCTGTTAGGAACCGTCCTAGAGCGATGCTCCGCCTCCTGTCACCAGACCCCCTCTCCCCAGCCCGTGTCTAAAGGGCCTGCGGTTTTAAAGTAGCCTTTCTGTGTCCCATTAACCACCATTAACCAGTTCTTAGAAATTCCATGCCCTCTTCCCTGCATTTTCATGGTGTCTACCAGAAAATTTTTGAACCCTTTCTAGTGTTACTGTTACTAGTGCCTATGCTATCTTATTTTTTCTTTTTTCTCAAGCATGGATCCTCTACCCATGAATATTATATAGAATTGTATACTTAGTGATTTAAAAATATTTTTATGTTTTCTGATTATAAAGGTAATTTGAGTTTACTTAAAAAGAAAAAGTACATTTCCAAATGTATTAAGAAGAAATACTAGGATTTCCTTGAGCCTTTCAATGAAAGATAACTACTGTGAATTCTTCTAGACCTTTTCTGTACTTGTTGGTAAATATGTTAATTTTTAAAAATAAGATCACACTAAAGGTACCTGCCTTTTCTCCCCACCTAATAAATAATGGACTTCTTTACATGTCAATAAATTTATGTTTTAGCAACATTTTAAATGGATATGTAATCTTCTTTATATGAATGTACAATAATTTAGTCATCCCTCTAAAGATGAGTACTTAGATTTTTTGGAGATTTTCAGTATAATGTACAAACAATGCCGTGACAAATCCTTAAAATACTTCTCCTTATTTTCTTAGGATATATTTCTGTAAATGAATTTTCCATATAACTTTGTCTTTAAAATTTTCCATGTGTTGCCATAGTTCCCTCAGTGCACGTCCCCCGACGGTGCGTGAGGGAACTTGTCCCTGCCCACCGCCCATTACCACATGGTGTTTGGTTATAGCATGTCTTCCCACACGTTTTTGTAAGCAACCTTTTTGTTTTTTCCTTTCTTTTTATACTTTCTGGCTTTGATACCATGTTCAAAAGAGGTTTTTCTACCCCACTTTTTAGTAAGTGTTCACCTCTATTTTTTCTAGGTCTAGAAGTATTTGAGAAGTATTTTTATATGAAAAACATCCTGAAATTTATTTTCATGTTAGATACAGGGTAGGGATATAATTTTATTCTTCCAAATATGTAGCCCATCTTCTCAATACAGTTCTTTGAATAAACAAGCCTCTACCCCTTAAAGTGAATACTATCTTTATTACAAATGGAATTCCTTTTTTTAAAAAAGTTATTGTTGTTCAATTACAGTTGTCCCATCTTTTTCCCCATTGCTCACCCCACCCTATCCCCACCCCACTCCCACAGTCAATCCACCCCCATTGTCCGTGCCCATGAGTCCTCTATTAGTGTTCCTTTGCTTGCCTCCTCCCTTACTTTCCCCGTTTTCCTCTCCCTCCTCCTCTCTGGTCACTGTCAGTTTGTTCTTTATTTCAGTGTCTCTGGTTCTATTTTGTTCATTTGTTTTGTTGATTAGGTTCCACTTACAGGTAAAATCATGTGGCATTTCTCTTTCACCACCTGGCTTATTTCACTTAGTATAATGCTCTCCAGTTCTATCCATGCTGTCAAAAGGTAGAAGTTCCTTCCTTCTGCTGCATAGTATTCCATTGTGTAAATGTACCACAGTTTTTTTGGTCCACTCATTTACCGATGGGCACCTAGGCTGTTTCCAGCACTTGGCTATTGTAAATAATGCTGCTGTGAACATTGGGGTACATAGGTTCTTTTGAACTGGTGATTCAAGATTCTTAGAGTATGGTCCCAGCAATGGGATTCCTAGATTGAAAGAAAGTTCCATTTTTAGATTTTTGAGAAAATTCCATAGTGTTTTCCACAGTGGCTGCACCAGTCTGTATTCCCACCAACAGTGCACTAGGGTTCCCTTTTCTCCACAACCATGGCAGCACTTGTTTGTTGATTTATTAACAGTAGCCATTCTAGCCTATGTGAAGTGGTAGCTCATTGAGGTTTTAATTTGCATCTTTTTTTTTTTTGGCTTAAAACACAGACATTTCTTTCTTTCTTTCTTTCTTTTTTTTTACCTCTGCATTCATTTATTTCTCCCAAATAGAAGACTTTATCTTTTTTTTATTTTAATTTGCATTTTTTTAATGGCTGTGATGTTGAACATTTTTTCATGTGTCTATAGGCCCTCTGTATGTCCTCCTTGGAGGAGTGTCTGTTCAGGTCTTTTGCCCGTTTTCTAATTGGATTGTCTTCCTGGAGTGGAGTCGTGTGAGTTCTTTATATATTTTAGAGATCAAACCCTTGTGTGAGGTATCATTGGCAAATATGTTTTCCTTATCATAAGGTTGGTTTCTTTTCCATTTTATTGATCTTTTCTTTAGCCATGCAGAAGCTTTTTAGTTTGATGTAGTCCTATTTGTTTATTCTTTCCTTTATATCCCTTGCCCTAGGGGATGTATTAGCAAAAATATTGCTGCATGGAATATCTTAAATTTTCCTGCCTATGTTTTCCTCTAGGACTTTTATGGTATCATGACTTATATTTAAGTTTTTTATCCATCTTGAGTTTATTTTGGTGCATGGTGTAAGTTGGTGGTCTAATTTCTTTCTTTCTTTTTTTTTTTTCTTGCATGTACTTGTCCAGATCTCCCAAAACCATTTGTCGAAGAGGCTATTTTTACTCCATTTTATGTTCCTGCCCCCTTTGTCAAATATTAACTGATCGTATTGACATGAGTTTATTTCTGGGCTCTCTATTCTGTTCCATTGGTCTATGTGTGTGTTCTTATGCCAGTACCAGACTGCTTTGATTATAGTGGCCTTGTGATATAGTTTGATATCAAGTAACAAATGGCATTCTTATGTACATTTTGACTACTTTCTGGACTTTCTCTTCCATTCCATTGCTTAAACTATATATCCTGGCACTATGGACATGGCCAAAATATACTTGTTTTATAGTATATTGTTTTGAGACTTGTTTGTAAATATGTCTTATACTTTATTTTTTATTGAATTTATTGGGGTGATATTGGTTAATAAAATTATATAGGTTTCAGGTGTACAGTTCTACAACCCATAATCTGTATATTGTACTGTGCATTCACCCACCAAAGTCAGGTCTCCTTCCATCACCATTTAACCCCTCTACCCTGTTTTACCTACACCCAACTCCTTCCCCTGTGGTAATCACCATGCTGTGGTCTGTGCCTATGAGTTTCTTTTTTTTTCTTTTGCTTAATCCCTTTACCTTATTTATCCAGACCTGCATCTCCCACCTCCCCTCTGACAACTGTCAGTCTATTCTCTATGAGTCTGTTTCTAGTTTGAGTTCGTTTATTTTGTTCATTAGGTTGCACATATGAGTGAAATCGTGTGGTACTTGTCTTTCTCTAACTGGCTCATTTCACTTAGCATAGTACTCTGCAGATCCATCCATGCTGTCACAGGGGATAAGATTTCTTTCTTTTTTATTGATTTGTTATTATTCATGTTTAGTTGTCAATTTGAGAGAGAGAGAGAGAGAGACATGAGAGACACCGATTTGTTTTTGCACTTAGTTATGCATCCATTGTTTGCTTCTTGGGTGTGCCCCGAATGAAGATTGAACCTGCAGCCTTGGTATATCAGGACAATGCTCTAACCAACTGAGCTACCTGCCTCCAAATTTCCTTTTTTTTTTAACAGCCGAGTAGTATTCCATTGTGTAAATGCACCACAGCTTTATATATCTATGTATCTACTGACAGACACTTGGGCTGCTCCCAAAACTTGGCTATTATAAATAACGATGCAATGAAAACAGGGGTGCATATATTCTTTCAGGTTAGTGTTTCAGATTTCTTCAGATATAGTTCCAAAACTGGGTCATAAGGCAGTTCCATTTTTAATTTGTTGAGGTATCTCCATACTGTTTTCCACAGTGGCTGCACCAGTCTGCATTCCCACCAACAGTGCACAGGGTTTCCTTTTCTCCACACCCTCACCAACACTTGTTGTTTGTTGACTTATTGATGATGGCCCTTCTGACAGGTGTGAGGTGATATTGCATTGTGGTTTTTATTTGCACTTCTCTGAGGATTAGTGACATTAAGCATCTTTTCATAAGTCTGTTGGCCATCTGTATGTCCTCTTTGGAGAAGTGTGTATTCAGAGCCTTTGACCATTTTTTAATTGTTTGTTTGTTTGCTTGCTTGCTTGCTTGCTTGTTTGGTGTTCAGTTTTATAAGTTCTTTATAAATTTTGGATATTAACCCCTTATCAGATGTATCAGTGGTGAATATGTTCTCCCATTCAGTGGGTTGTCTCTTTGTTGATGTTTTCCTTTGCTATGCAAAACCTTTTTAGTTTAATGTAGTTCCATTTGTTTATTTTTTCATGTTTCCTTTACCCAAGGAAATATATCAGAAAAAATGTTACTATGAGCAATGCCCGAGATTTTACTACCTATGTTTTCTTCTAGGATTTTTATGGTTTCAAATCTTAAGTTTTTAATCCATTTTGAGTTTATTATTGTGTGTGGTACAAGAAAGTGGTCTAGTTTTATTTTTTCCATGTATCCAGTTTTCCAGTGCCATTTATTGAATAGATATTTTTATCCCATTGTATGTTATTGCCTCTTTTTTTTTTGTCAAATATTAATTGACCGTAAAGGTGTAGGTTTATTTCTGAGTTCTCTATTGTGTTCCATTGACCTATATGCCTATCTTTATGCCAGTACCATGCTGTTTTATTATGTCTTTGTAGTACAGTTGGATATCAGGAAGCATGATTTCTCCACCTTTATTCTTTTTTCTCAACATTGCTGTTGCTATTCAGGGTCTTTTGCGGTTCCATATACATTTTTTATATATTTGTTCTAGTTCTGTGAAATACACCATTGGTAACTTACGAGAAATTGCATTGAATTTATAGATTGCTTTGGGTAGTATGGACATTTTAATTATGTTAATTCTTCCTATCTATGAACATGGTATACACTTCCACTTATTTGTATCATCTTCAATTTCTTTCTTCAGTGTCTTATAATTTTCCAAATACACATCTTTTACATCCTTGGTTAAATTTATTCCTAGGTGTTTTATTCTTTTTGAAGCAATGTCAATGGGATTATTTTCTTAGTCTTTCTTTCTTTCTTTCTTTAAAGATTTATTTACTTATTTTTGAGAGAGGGGACAGGAGAGAGAAAGAGAGGGAGAGAAACATCAATGTGTGGTTGCCTCTCACATGCTGCCCACAGGGAACCCGGCCCACAATCCAGGCATGTGCCCTGAATGGGAATCTAACCAGCGACCCTTCAGTTTGCAGGCCAACACTCAATCCACTGAGCTACACCAGCCAGGGCATTAGTTTTGCTTTCTGATAGTTCATTATTGGTGTATAGAAATGCAACCGATTTCTGGAAGTTCATTTTGTATCCTGCTACTTTACTGAATTCATTTATCAGTTCTCGTAGTTTTTTGGTAGAATCTTTAGGGTTCTCTATATATAGTATCATGCCATCTGCAAGTAATACTTCTTCTTTTCCAATTGGGATGCCTTTTCTTTCTTCTTGTCTGATTGCTGTGGCTAGGACTTCCAGTACTATGTTGAATAAGAGTGGTGAAAGTGGACATCCCTGTCTTGTTCCTGATCTTAAGGGAAACGCTTTTAGTTTTTGCCCATTGAATATGATGTTGGCTGTGGGTTTGTCAAATGTGGCCTTTCTTATGTTGAGCTATGTTCCCCCTATTCCCATTGGGTGTGTTGGTTCTGGGGCCTCTTGGGAGAGATTCTGGTGCAGACAAGTGTGAGACACTGCCTATGACTGGCCCTGGGCAATCTGTTTGGGGTCACAACACTATCCATAGTTTGTGGCTTCTTCTTCTGGGCCTGGAAGTATATGGGAAGGACCAAGCTATCACCAGGCCTGGCTTTTACCAGAATTGGGCCTCATTGTAGGTCTGCAAAAGTCCCAAGGCATGACAAGATCCATCTCCACTTGTTTCTGCCTGCTACCTGCCTGTTAGGCTCAGTCACTGAAAGAGCCTCTGGCGGTAGTTGAGTTGCATGAGGTAGATTCCCATTGTGTCACCAGGGAAGGGTGAGTGGTATTCCCAGTGAGTGACCAGATTGATACAGGTTCAAACTCAGTGCCAATGCTGGGTCTGAGGTCTAGTGTTCCAGGGTATACCAAGTCTAGCTGCTACCCACTTGGACTGCACACCTTTGTTGTGGTATGGGGTCTCAGGGAGTCATCGCAGTGAGGCTTACAGAGTTTAGCAGGCCCAAACAGACTTAGATTTTGCTATGTGAAGAGTGGGCTCTGCACCAGTTGGACATGTGGGGGGGAAAGTGTCCCCTGTGCTAGAGCTACACAACTTAATCTGTCCCAGATTCTCCAGGGAGTCCCGTCTCAACAGGCCAGGGCTGCTTGATGTTGGGATGATGGGGCTAGTGGATTTCTCATGAGGGGGAGTTGCTAGTCAGGTTCACAGGAAAGTGAGATAAATGCCCACTGCCCCAAAGTCACACAACTCAGTCACTGACACTTACTGAATCTGCTCAGCCCAGACAGCTATCTCCTCAGCAGGGCAGAAACTCCACAGGGTAGGGAGACAGGGAGCCCAGAGGGTGGGGCTGTTGCTTTCCCAGACTGAGGCTTTATAGAGGGGAAAGCTGCACCCAAGAAAGATGGTTCGTGCTCTGCAGGAGTGTGACTCAGCACAGGGATTCTGGTGGCTGTCCCTTCAGTTCTATCCCTAGAGCCACAAACCCCAGTTTCTCCTCATGCTATTTTATTCCATACTGCCCTCCCTTTACTAGAGCCCAGGGTAAGTGGCTGAAAATGAGATTTTTTTTTTTTTGGTGCTGGCCTTTTAAGAGGGCAGCTGTGTCTCTAGCAGACTCTTGTCTCTCCCTGGTAGACAGAACCCCTGCTGATTTTCACAGCCGGATATTATATATACATCTCTTCCCAGCTCTGGTTCTTTGGGTTGGGGAGCCCAGCTTGGGGTTAAGACCCCAGCTTCTCAGGAGTAACCCCCACAGCTGAGATATCCTTCTGGAACCTCAGCTGCCCATAGAAGTGGGGCCAGCCCTTTTCATGTCCCCGCCCTTCCTATCAGTCTTGATATGGCTTCTTCTGTAAATCCTCGTTTATAAGACTTCTCCTTAGCTGGTTTTCAGTTGGGTATATGGGATGATTGTTCTATAATTTAGTTGTAATTCCAGTTTGGTCCTGGGAGAAGGCGAGTGTACCTTTCATCTACTTCGCTGCCACCTTGGATCCCTTGTAGTATATTTTCAAGGGAGGGTAAAAGGGAAGCATTTACCCTCCCTCTGATCCCACTTTACCCTATGTCACCACATACTTCCCCTCCAGTATTTTCCTGGTGCTCCCTGCATTTTATCTTCCAAACGAACTTTGAAATTATTTGTTCGAGTTATCCAAAAACACTTTTTGAATTTTGATTGGAACTAGTTTAGTTTTATAGATGATTTTGGCAAGAATTTACTTTTTCACAGAGTTGAATCTTCAACTCCAGAAACCCATGTACTGTCTTTCTATTTATTAAAATTATCTCCCCCACCACTCTGTAGAATTGTACACCTTTCTTTATGTCACTCCTGTACATTTCTGGCTAAGTTTGTACCTAGGCATTTCACATTGTTTTTTGCTGCAATCATAAGAAGGACCTTTTCCCCTGTGTATTTCCTATTTTTGCTATCCATGTATGTTTTTAAAACTTTAAATAAAAAAACATTTAGCTCATATTTCCAGATAGCTTTGGTTTCTTAAAAAAGGATAAGCAAAAAGGATACTGTCATTTGTGGTAGTACAGTTTGTACTGTGTGAACTTGATTTGAGGTATGACTGCTTAAGACTATTCAAGGAAACAGAACATCCCAGGAGCTCTATCTCAATGAATGTGATTCTTCCAGGGCGATTATGCTGGGAGTCTATACATTGATGGCAACAAGAACAACAACCTACTCTAAGGACAACAAAGGGCGTGTATCTTAAAGCAGACAGTTTGCCACCACTGAGGATATGAAAAAGAATCAATAAGCTTGCTATGAGGACATTATCTGAAAATGGAATTTCAAAGATGTTTTACTATTATTAGAGTAAATAGTAATCTCTTAAGGTGACTTATTTGAAGGGGAAACACTTATTTTGATGTACAGATCTAGTTTTTAGTTAAACAACATTGCTTTATAGATACACCTTATGTGATCAGGTGGCAAAGAGATGGCTGATAGGTGATATGAGTTTTTGTTGTAGTTTTAAAAGGATCATTTAATTGGATTGTTTTTATATTAAATAAGATTCAAGTTGCCCCAGGCAGTGTTTCAGCTTTTTAGGAAAATGGAATTCATCAAGTTGCTAAGACCGTTTCAAAGGTGTGTTAACCTAGATGCAGGAGAACAATGGATAGGGGTAGCTTAACCTTTTTTCAGTGAAGAATTTATAGGCCTGGAGCGTGACTACCCTCCATGACCTGCCAGGTTAGGAATTTATGATCAGATCACCCTGTGAGGTTATTTTCCATAGAACCCCTTTTTTATCCACATTAAATTTATTGGTTTTTAGTTTATATAACTTCTCGGAATAGCGTTTATTATGTGTTGGGTAAAGAATATTTATGTTCTTTTTTTCTTTGGGTGAGGAGCAGGCTCCAGTTCAGACTCCTATGCCTGATCTTTCAGGCCTGACCACAGGCAATTACAAGACTTTTCCTGGAAGGCCTGTTGGGAGAAGCTGGCCTCCCCACACCAAAACCAATGCACAGCTAGTGTGTTGCAGTTTTCTGGAGGTATTTCAGTCAAGGCCCCCCGGACAGCCATGTTCATATGTATGTCTGCATTCTGATAAAGTTCATTTTTATATCAAGACCCAGGTTTCTGCCATAGCCTAGCCAGCCTTCACTTTCAGGAAGTACCTGTCAAGGAAACCTAACATACACCCATCGCAGCCCTCCAGCTCACCGTTAGCTAGTTTACCTTCTCCTAGGAAATAGGCCCTGCTAATCTTAAAAGGGAATTCCCGCCCTCCCAGCCAGCCCTGCCCTGTTTTCTTATATCCTCTTCTAAGTGTCTATAAAATTCTTGCTCTTGCCCCAGATCCCTTGGGAAGAATGCTCCACTGCTTGTGAGGCACTGTGCTCCCCTGTGGGTGAAAAGGGGGTTCTAGGGAAAATAACCTCAAGGGCGATCTGATCATAAACTCCTAACTGGACAGGTCATGGTGGGTAGTCATGCCCCAGGCCTGCAACTTCTTTAGTGAGAGGTTTTAAGCCAAACTTGCCCATTGTTCTTGTGCGTCTAGGTTAATGCAACTTTGAAATATCAGAAGTAATACCCCTTTAAGGGGGTATTAACCCTCAAGAGAACACATAATCCAATCCCAGCGCTGGCTAGCACCCATCCACCTATCCCCCACCCAGTCGCCTACCCTCTGCCTCCATTTTATGTCATTAGTTTGGCTCGTAAAAATTCCCTACAGGGTTGGACATCTCTTATGTCGACATCCCCAATCCATGGACTGGCTTCCTTTGAGTAAAGGACATCAAAGTTGTTACTCAATTGTTTTAGTTTTGTCGTTGACAATTCTGAGCCCAGAGGACTGCATTCAGAGGACTCCTGTTGGTGGCTTCTGCATAGACTCCCTCTCCACTTCGGCTCAGGACCATTCTATTTCTAGCTCTTTGCTCTTCCCCACACTCAGGCGCCTGGGCAGCCGGACGGTTTCCTCAGTCTGTGCTGCATCTACTTGCTTCTTACCTGGTGCCATTCCACACACAGAATGGAGCGCTGGTGAGCTTGTGCCTCTTTCGGTCTCTTGCTTGCACTGTTACAGTACATAAAAAGCTTCGTTGTCCCTTTCAGCTTGGCTTTTGGCCTAATCGGCCACCTCAACACCTGATTGGCTCAACAGTGGGAATAGTGTTTGTTCCTGATTTATTAATTTTTTGTGTTTTTTTTTCCTTTTTAAGCTTTAAGGGGTGCCCTTTAGAAAATGTTTCTAGAATTCACTGACTAATAATTTGACTTTATATTTGTAAAACATTAGGTAGCTTATAATGTTCTTTGTAAGAATTTTGTAACTTGGGAATTATCTCCAATTTACAGATGAGTCTATGGGCAAAATAAGTGACTTTCCCAAAAATTATGACTAGTAGATAGCTGAGCCAGGATTTGAACTTGAGGCTTATTATATTCTGAATATTATTATATTCAGAGCTTGATATTATACCACCCCCACTTCATTGGTAAATTAGTCTTTCACCTTCTTGGGAAGTTGGGACTACGTAGGGCTGTTTAAACTAAGGAGCATAACCAAAGGGTGGGTCCTGTGGTGTTCTCGAAGCCCCGTGGGAACTGTGAGAAGAGCCACACTAATGACAACAGTGATATCAACTGCAGTTTACTGAGCACGTGCACCGTGCACTCAGCACTGCGCTACAGATATGCTACGGAGATCACCTCCTGTAACCTTCCTGTATTTTGGAATAATCTTATTAGCCACATTGTATTGAGGAAATTGAGATTCACACAATTAAGTGTCATGTCAGAGGTTATGTGGTAGCCAGTGGCAAAACCTGGATTCAACTTAGTCCAAACCCTTTACCTCGTCAGCTGGAATTACTTTCCAAGGAGAACTGAGGTGGTTATGCTCTTCTTAAGTTATTTCTGCTAATAAGGAGGACTAATAGTAGAATGCTGTGGAACAGAATCTTCTAATACTGTATTTCTCAATTTGAAACATGTGTAAACATCCATTTAAAGAAAAAAATTCCCAGAGCTGTAGGTTGACTTAAAATATTTTTAGTATATTGCTACATAAGTCAGGTATAAGCTTCTTGTGCACAGAGCTCTTTTTCAACTACAAAATCAAAATAAGTAGAGAGATATAACCACAAAACCAATAAAATTCAAGTTAACAGTACCATAATGTGACTGCTGATATCTTACCAAAACTAAATTGCAGTGCTCATGAAACACAGGGTACTGACCAGCGCCTCTCAGGTTCCTTTGATTTCAGCCCGCCTGTACTGTGTTGTGTGCTGTGTGTCTTCTCAGTCCGCTCCCCGCTTCTCTCCATTCAGAGCACTGTGGAGTCTTCTACAGTGTGCTGTGTACTCAGACACACCACTTTTGTGTTAGCTCAGTGCTGCTTGTTGCCAACATGATCATGAATGCAAATACAAGTACTGGAATCAACTAGCAGTTCACATTTGCTCCTATTGATTTTTTTTTTAGATTATTATCATCATAAAAGCACAGTATCAAAATTTGTTGTGGGACTTTAGTTTGACAAACTCTGGCTTAATAGATGTGGCCAGTGGGAGATTGTTCCCAAAGAGTGAGGGTTTGCGATCTATTATAATGACCTTCAGATTAAAATGAGGTGTTTGAGAAGAGTCCCTGTTTTTGCCTTGGTCCAAAATGTTTCTCTTTCATAGGTGTTTATGGCCTGTGGTTCTTTCTAACCACACTGCAAAAGCCTCTCATTCAAAGTAGGATTTCCTTCACATTGTTAGTGTTACTGTTTCTGTTACTCAGCGACATTGGTTCACAAACTCAGAGGGCCTAATTACTGACCAGAACTTTCTGTCTTCCCTTCTCCTTGTTTCTATTAAACCCAGACTTCAGTCACATCAAGTTCATCAACCGCTCTGTCTCACCCCTCAACCCCTTCATCCTTCCTTCTCTTTTTTATGTTTTATTTCTGGTCACTTGGGGCTTACTACCTGTCATATTTTCCCTCAGTGCCATCATCCTAAATCACTACCTTCTGTACTACCAGGCTGGCCAGGCCTAATCTAGATAAAACCAAATGTTTCCCCCCTAGACTGCCAGGTGGTTGAAGAAATCACATAATTTCTCTGTCAGATTACTTTAGGTTGCAGATAACAGAAAACTCAGACAACTGAGAGAATATTTTGTCTCAATAACTGAAAAAGTCAGAGGTGGGACTGGCTTGAAATGAAACTTAATCCAACCACTTAACAATGGCAACGAACTTCTTTTAATCTTCCCAATTTACCTTCCGCAGAGTTCATCTCGTGTTCAAGTTGTACTATGCCATCCTAAGGCCAGGCCCACTCACGGCTGGCTCTAAAACAGCTTTTGTTATAGCCTGAATTGTGTGTCCCCTCTCCCCAAATTATGGTCCTCAGCTGGGTTTGTGTGATGTTTTGTTGTGATTGGACTGGGGTTATAGGCTTTGGGGAGGAGGAAGACGGAAGTCAAGTGCCATTCTCATCGTGTATCAAGAGTTCCTACGCTCAACATGACTATCACTGTTGCTGTTGACCTTGACTGCCTGCCTGAGGTAGTGTTGGTCAGGCTTCTCCACTGTAGTTGTGTTCCCCTTTCCGTGCTGTACTTTAGAAGGAAGTCACACGGCACAGCCCACGTTTAGGAAACGAGGAGTTATGCCACACCTCTTTGAGGGTAGTGTCTCCATAAAATATTTGGAATGCTTTTGCATGGGAGATTTGTCTTTTCTTCCCATTTTATTTATTTTCTTATTCAAGTAATCATTTATATTAGTGTGAACATATGGATATTTATTTATACTTTGGACTGTCATCCAGAACTGCTTTATTTTGTTTCTCAAAGTGTTTTAGCTTTTGCCAGTGGGAGCTCTTTCTTTCCTTTGGCTCATGTGTGGCTTTGACATATCCCTGTCATTGTGGGGAGTTGGGTGGGATTTTGTTTTGTTTTGTTTTGTTTTGTTTCGTCTTGTTTGTTGTTTTAAGCATTTTCCTACCTTCTGGCACTATAAGATGCTACAGACTTAGTTTATATGCCCTACCTCAGCCCTACAATCAGCCATTTCTCCACGATGCCCTGCTTCCTTTTATTAGAGATCGGTGTTAGAAAACAAGATCAGGGTGCTTGGTGTGGTTTTCTGCATTGGGGTATGGTTGCTTCTAGGCACTCTCAGCTGGCAGAGCAAGGAGTACATATTTACACTGCTGAGAACCTTGGATCCCACCATCTGCTATCTATTTCTAAATCGTTCGATTCCAGCATATGTGTATACTGGTTTCAGAATTGTTGACCTTTTATCCACTGGAGTACAGTGCTAATTATAGTTTCTGTTGCCTTTAGACTTACTCATTTCTAAAGTTACTTAGCATATTTTTCCAAACTATTTTTCATTCTCTGAAAATACCATACACTTTCACATTTCTTTGTCTTTATTTGTGCTAATTCTCCTGCCTGAGATGCCCTGGCTTTTACCCCTACCTACTTGGAACATCCCTACTCATTCTTCTAGACCCAGCACAAATGTTGCCCCTACTAGGAAACTTTTCCTAGGCACTACCAATAGATCTGTTCATTCCTCTCTGCTCTGATATCACCTTATACCTACATCTGCTGTACATGTATAGGACTCTGTGTGTATATCTCATTCTTCTTCCCTGGATGGTCAGAACCTTGAGAGCAGGAACCACATGGATTTATCCCTGGACTCCCAGGGCTTAACAGTGATGATAATTATTTGTTAGAATCCTCTTGGATGAAAATAACAGAAAACCTAATAGTGGCTAAAATATATAAGGATTTATTTTTCTCAGCTTAGCAAGAAGTCCAGAGGAAGATGGTACATAACAGTGGCTTGTTTACCTGTTCAATGATGCCATCAAGAACCAGGCTCTTTTCCTGCTCTGTACACAGCACCACATCTAAGTTCAGGAAAGAGGCAGGCGTGCTGGTACCAGCAAGCTGTCTTCCAGCCCCTTTCCCTTTAAGCAAAGGCTTTAGCCAGAACATGGTCACATGTCTGCTCAAGCTGCAAGAGTAGTTGAGAAGTGAATTTTTAGAAAAATTAATCTTTTTATTTTGTTGTTGTTCAATTACAGTTGTCCCCATATTTTCCCCATAACTGTCCCCTGCCCTACCCATCCCCTCACCTCCCCCTTCAATCTTCCCCTCCCTCCCTGTTGTCCTGGTCCATGGGTCCTTTGTACAAGTTCCTTGACTTGATCTCCACCCCACCCAATTATTCCCCTCCCCACTCCCCTCTGGTCATTGTCAGTAAAACTAATCTTTTGAATAAGAACGAAATATTGGAGTTAATCTCCAAGTAATCACGAGGCCACAAGGAAATCAGAGATTTGTTTCCTATTGGATAAAAGGCCTGAGGACAGACGGACCTCTTCAAGATCAGAAGAGGAAAGGAGCGACCCCCAGTGGGAGCAGTGTCTGACTGCTACAGGTAAAAAGCACAGATGCAGCTAAGGAGGAATCTGACATACTCTTGCCTCCCACTCTATAATTATATAGAATTCTGAGTGCCCTCTGGAAACTTTCAACTTACCTGTTTTCATGTAGAAATTATACCTTTCCTATGAATTTTACTTTGTACTCTCTGGCCCCTTTTCTGACCACGCTGTGCCTCCTGTGGTGTGGCAGTCAGAATTTGACCTACCAGTCTATGGCTCAGTTTGCCTTGCTTTTCTTGCAAGTTGTAACTATTTGTGGTTCTTTAAAATAGAATTTACAAAATGCTATAACCTCTACCTACCTAAATTTCACATTCCTTTGGAATTGTGGAAATTTCACTTTTATTTGGAAGTGAAATTTGGACACTTTTATTCCCTAATGTTATATTTCAAATTTTTATACCTGACATTCATTATGACTGAATTGTTAATAATATTCTGTTTTGTGCCAGGGCAGCCTTATTGATACTGTAGTCCAAACATGACTGGGTAAATCCTGCATAAAGGTGAATATATCTCCTGTCAACTAGTGTACTGAGGAACCTTTGCAATGAGTAAGAAAGCAGAAGTCCAATTTAGGGAAGCAAATTCACATGGACGAGTCCATTAACCTCATCTATGTGAATTGTTACTGGAATTTGTAAGGACTGATAATGCATAAAGTGCGAGTGTAACTTAATATCCTTTATAAGCCCACTAAACCTGATGAATATTCCCGAAGTTTCTGTAGCACACACAAATGTGAAATGCTAGGTGGATGAGTTAAAACAGATTTCACTCTGGTCCAGCATGATGTTTTTGGAGACAACGTCCAGAGTAATTGGAATAGTGTACCCTTCAGACATTTTGGATTGAGCCAGATTTGAGATGGGTCTACATGGACCCCCTTAAAGAAATAAGCCCTTTTTATGTGTGAGTACTTGGGGTGGGCACCTGTAAGGGTGGTCACGGAGAGCAAGCACTGAGCATGAGATTCCCATTCGCGGGAGCTGCGGAGGGACTGACGTCAAAGCGCAATCAAAGTGCTCTGCAAATACTTACTGTGATTGTTGTTGTTCCGTTCTTGTTAATAACCTTTTTTAGACCCCCAAATTGTAATCATCCAAAGAAAGATTAAAACAAGATGTATGAGTTGCCTGAAGTGTTTGCCTCACACATGGTCACCCTCGGAGTTCACTGAAATTTGCAGGGTTAATTGAAGTTTCAGTTCTCATCACAGTGCATTTGATACTTCAGTGTTCCTTACCTGTTGGCTTTCACTATCCAACACAATACAACAATAGCATTTCAATTCGCTCTCATTAATGCTAGCCTCTCGGGTAATGTTTGTCGAGATGAGGCTTGTTCCTTTGAGTGAAAACTTTCTACCATCTTCCCAGCTGAGTAGGAAAGCTAAACAGTTACAAAGGTAAGAACATGAATGTCTCACTAATTTATTTAGTTAAAGGATGCTTAGAAACCAGGAAATATCAAAGGGAGGTTAACTTTTAAATGGAGGGCAGACATTTAGTGTATGATTAACAGCAGTGTTTTTCCCCTGAGATTTCAGTGAGCGAGACAACTGGGAATCCTTCTTGGAGAGCCTTACGAATAGTTTTTCCTCAGAGCCAGCTAAGTGCTCCAAGGATAATCATTATAGATTCACACAACAAGTAGTACTGTTTGCTCTAGTTCCTTGGTTCTCTGCTAATAGTTTTGAGATGTGAGAATGCAGTCTTAGGATCAAGCGTTAGTAGCAAGGGAAATGAGCCCTTCTTTACTTCTCCTCAGCTGTGTAAAAGTAGACCAGTTAAAAAGAACTGGGTGTTAAAATGTTACAGTATTTATGCAAAGCAGGAGTGCTTTGCTTGTATCCTGAGATTTGAGTACTAGAAAGAATAACTGCTCTCCTAAATCTGGGGCCTGGTGTCTTGCAGTGGCATTACTTGCTGCTTGATGAAGGCCCAAGAGAAGAAACAGAATTGGAAGAGATGAAGGGAGAAAAGGAATTCTGGCCTCCTTAAATCAGTTACAACGAATTAGCAACCCAGCACAGACTGGAGAGTCAGTACTGTGACCCTTCTTGCATGTGTGTGTGTGTGTACAAAGGTGGAATGCAAATGGGTGAATTATATGTATGTGGATAGCAAGGATGCTTAGAAAAAAGTAGTGTGTCTCTCCAGTTAGACTGCTTGGGTCTGAATGGAAGCCCCATCAGTCGTTGGCTGGGGGCTTTACCGTGTTACTTCATCCTGTATGGGGTTTTCCTCTGTAATATGGGTGGTTATAAAAGTAGTACCCCTTGATAGGGAAATGGAAGTTTAATAAGATAATACAGTACATGTAAAGTGCTTAGCACAAGGCCTTACACATGGTAAACACTTAATTTTTTAAAAGATTTTATTTATTTATTTTTTAGAGAGAGGGGTAGGGAACGAGAGGGAGAGAAACACTGATGTGTAAGAGAAACATCACCTGGTGGCCTCTCACACACCCACCACTGGGGACCTGGCCCGCATCCCAGGCATGTGCCCTGACTGGGAATCAAAGTGGCAACCCTTTGGTTCACAGGTCGACACCCAGTCTACTGAGCCACACCAGCCAGGGCATTAAACACTTAATTTTTTAAAAAAAATCAAATTTACATGAAAAATAAATTGGAATTGGTGCCTTATTTCCTCAAAGTTTTTTTTAAATTTGCAAAGTCTACTATGGAGTATTTTCTTTAACTAAAATCATCCTTTTTATTTAAAAAGTACTTAACACTATTACTCTACAAAAATAAAAATTGCAATTTTTTCAGACATACTTTCAAGTTTCTAATGTGAAATATCCTTGCATATATATTTTACCTGTTCTGCTATAGTATGTTATATTTTGTTGGTATGGTGAAGCAGATGTGTGAATCATTGTGAAAAGGGCTCCATTTTGATGGAAAGCAAAGCAGCTAGCCCAAATTTGGAGAGGTCAGAGATTGCTTCCCTGCAAGTCATTCTTCTATACCAAGGGCTGTTCTGCTGCAAGCACAATGTGATAGTAATGGTGGGCCCAGAAAACTGATAAGTACCTAAGCCATCTTCTCCTTGGCTTATCATACTGTATGCAAAACCCAAGTCATTTTATATGTGTGTTCTTTTCCTTGCATTCTAAAATAGACCCAGAGCTGGCAGGAAGTCTGTCAGCTCTTCATGGCATACCTCTGTATACTTGATAGTATAATAAGTGCTATTTATAATGAAATTCTGTCACTTCGGCACTCACAGGAGCTTCAGTTCTTTTTGGATCTATTCCTCAGTGATTGCTTTATCCAGTTGACTTCATGACTGAGTCTTAGCATTGAGATCTCAGAGGGCCATGGCCCTGAGGTCACTGAGAGTAAGAAAGCAGGAACCTATAGGCAAAGTAAGTACAAGAAATACCACTTAATTATACGGACCAGAATTCAATATCACAGAAGTAGTTTGAGCTAAATTAAGTGAAGAATCAGGATCACAAATAGTAAATAAAAAACACCTAATAAGGATTTGTGGAGATTCTTCTAATCTTTTTTAAGTGTACAGTTCAGTGACATTCACATTGTTGTGCAAACATCACAATCATTCATCTCCAGAACTTTTTCATCTTCCCCAACGAAAGCTCTGTGCCCATGAAACCCTTAGCTCACCATTCTCCTCTGCCTGCCCGCCCTGGCAACCACCATCTACTTTCTGTCTCTATGCATTTTTCCCTTCTCTGGGAACTTCATGTAAGAGGAATGATGCATTTGCCCTTTTGTGATGGGCTTACTTAATTTAGCATAATATCTTCAAGACCCATCCATGTTGTACCATGTCAAAATTCTCTTTTTAAAAGGATGAATAATACTCAATTTATGTATAAATCATGTTTTGTTTACCCATTCATCTTCCAATGGATACTTGGCTTGTTTTACCTTTTGTCTATGTAAATAATACTCTACAGACATAGTATGCAAATACCTTCTCGAGTCCCTGCTTCCACTTCTCTTGGGCATATATCCAGAAGTAGAATTACTGGATCATATGGTAATTCCATGCTTAATGTTTTGAGAAGTTGCCATACTGTTTTCCATAGAACCTGCACCATTTTATGTTCCCCCCCAGCAACACACAAAGGTTCTAATTTCTCCACAAACTTGCCAACATTTATTTTCTGTTTTTTTAATAATAGCCATCCTAATGGGTATGATGCTTGTTATTTTTTAATTACAAAATTAATTTATTTAATAGATTTAGGCTATTTAAATTTTTTATTCTGCTGTTCTGGTATATTATTATTTGTAAATTGTAGTTTTTAAGACATCTGTCTCACCTAATAAATAGAATAAAATAGTTTATACTATCTCCTTACCAGCTTTTCAATATCTGTAGGGTCTGTGGTGATGTCTTCTTTCATTCCTATTATTATTGGAAATTTGTATTTTCTTTTTCTTTTTATTTAGTTATTTATTTTTAAAGAGAGGGGAAGGGAAGGAGAAAGGGATAGAAAAATCAATGTTTGGATGCCCCCTGTGCACCCCCAAATGAGGACCTGGCCCACAACCTAAGCATGTGCCCTGACTAGGAATTGAACCTGTGACCCTTTGGTTCACAGGCCAGCACTTAGTACACTGGGCTACGTCAGCCAGGGCAGAAATTTGTGTTTTTTGAAACAAAGATGTTTGAGATCAGTCTTGCCAAGGGTTGATTAGTTTTTAAAATCTTTTCAAAGAACCAGCTTTTGACTTAGATTTTCCCTGTTTTATCCATTTTCTATTTATTAATTTCTGCTCTTTATTATTTCCTTCTTTCTACTTACTTTGTATCTAATTTGCTATTTTTCTACCTTAAGATTTAAGCTCATTGGTCATTGATTTGAGATCTTCCTTTCTAATAGAAGCATTTAAAACTATGAATTTTCCTCTAAATGTTGCTTTGGTTATACCCCATAAATTTTAATTTTTTTAACCTTATGAAATTATATATACATATATATATAAAGAATGAAGGAAGCTCCTACCCTTTGTGACAGCATAGGTGGAACTGGAAAGCATTATGGTAAGCAAAATAAGCCAAGTGGTAAAAGACAAATGCAGTATGATCTCACCTTTAACAGGAACCTAAACAACAAAACAAACAAACAAGCAAAATATAACCCAAGACACTGAAATAGAGAACAGGCTGACAATGACCAGAGTGGAGAGGGGAGGGAATTTCAGGGGAGAAGGAAAAAGGTTTACAGGAACAAGTATAAAGGACACATGGACAAAAAGTGGGGGAGTATTGGAAATGGAAGGGAGGTGAGAGGGTTGGCGGGGTGGGCTGGGATGGGAGTAAAAGTCAGAAAACTGTACTTGAACAACGATTAAAATAAAAAATAAATAAAAATAAAAGAGAAGAAGAGATTAGGAAACAAATGTGACCATAGGGATGACCCTATGAAGACAGAGAGAGAAGATGGCCATCTACAAGCCAACAAGAGAGGTCCTTCAAGACACCAACCATGCTGACACCTTGATCTTGGACTTCAAGCCTTCAGAATCAAGAAAAAATAAGTTTCTGTTGTTTAAACTAAAAAAAGGAAGAAGAAAAGAAAAGAATGAATGAAGGTGACTGTACAAGTAGATAATATTCTATGAGAAAATCAATCCAAACTCTTAGGCAATTCTATTGTTGAAAGATGTGAATCACTAGCATTTAACAGCAAAACTCATTCTCACAAGTAAATTTCTGTTTTACTTCTGGTAGTGAACTTGTACAGAATTTCTAAACTTTGATGTTTAAGATTTCATTATTGTTCAGTTAATATATTTTATAATTTACCTTACCATTTACTAACTCATGTGAATCTTTGACTCATAGTTTATTTAAAAGTATGTTGCTTAATTTCTAATTTTTAGGAATTTTTCTAGATATTAAGTTTGGATAAAAAAGCAAAAATCAACAATATGTTTCTGTGAGAGAAGTATTTTAAATGTAAACACATAAATACATGTTAAAAAGATATACCATACACAACACTGCAGAAGAAAGTTGGTGGGGTTATATTAATATTAGACAAAGGATAGTTCAAGAAAATTACTATTAACAGACGTAAGAAAGGATATTTATTATAAGTAAATTCATTTAAAAAACCAACATTTAATACTATTATGATCAGAAAGCATACTCTATGTGAAAAACTTTGAAATGTATTGAAACTTGTTTGTAGCCTAGGATATATGGTCTACCTTGGCTAATGTTCCATGTTCACTTGAAAAGAATGTGTATTCTGCTGTTATTAGAGATATAGTGTTCTTTCTGTGTCATTTAAGTTGCTTATGTTCAAATCTTTTATATCTTTATTGATATTTTGATAGTAACTGAATACTGAGAGAGGAATATTAAACTCTCCAAGTAGTATTGCAAATTTGTTAATTTCTTCTTTTAAAAATTTCTGTCTATTTTTGCTTCATGTATTTTAAAGCTTTGTTATTGTGTAGCATTTTTTTTTGGACTATAAGACACACCCCTCCCAAATTTGGGAGGGAA
This sequence comes from Tonatia bakeri, assembly GCA_004024845.1. Classification (NCBI taxonomy): domain Eukaryota; kingdom Metazoa; phylum Chordata; class Mammalia; order Chiroptera; family Phyllostomidae; genus Tonatia; species Tonatia bakeri. Next base: position 47,682 of record PVIA01001939.1, read on the forward strand.
GGGGTGTGTGTCTTATAGTCCAAATATAGCTTACCTGGCTCACTGTGGGGGGAGGGCAGTGGAGTGGGGTCACAGGTTATTAAATATTTTACCATATTTTTTGCTTCAAAATTTTTTTCCTATTTTCCTCTAAAACCTAGGTGCATCTTATGGTCCAGTGTGCCTTATCTATATGAGAAACTTTGAAATGTATTGAAATGTACAGTACATGCACATTTCGGGTTGGTCTGTCTTGACGCATTGGCCCATCATTATTAAATGTTCCATTTTAGCTCGTAATAGTCTTTTTTTTTAATCTACTTTGTCTATTGATACAGCTCCACCATATTTTTCATGCAATATTTGCATGATATCTCTTTTTAAAATTTTAATCTATTTGTACCTTTATATTCAAAGTGCTTCTCTTATAGACATTATATAGTTTATGCATATTGACAATCTATGTCTTTTAACTGGAGTCCATTTACATTGAATGTAATTACTGTTATGGTTGGGTTTAATATTTAAACCCTATCTTGGTATTTGGTTACTAATTGTCCCATCTGTTTTTCCCCTGTTCTTCCTTTCTTGCCTTCTTTCAGGTGAATGTAATAATTTGAGCTGTACCTTTTTGTGTTATTTCAAATAAAAATACTACTTACCCATAAGCTTCATTTTGCAAATAGTACCTTAGTTAAACCTGTATTCAAATTAGGGCATGCCAAAAGAGAGTTAGGGGAGGGCACATAAAGTGAGTGGGACACTGATAGCAGAAACCAACTTTCCCCACCAGAATACTGGCTAACCCTGCTCTTCTTTCCCCATCACCAGATGGAATCATGGCCTAGTAGATACTACACTACCATGCTAGTTCTAACGTGAAGCTTGCATTTCTTAGTCACTGTAGTCAATGTAACTGCATAGCTACCTGTAAACTATCACATTCTTCCATCCCTTCCTTTTTCCACACTAAAAATCTTTGGAGCCACCCTGGAAAATATGAAGTAGCCTCCTTCCAATTAAATTTATATCAGACAAGTATCATTTTTTTGTGTAATCAGTCAAATAATTCATGAGCAGTTTGGGGCCGCCTTTCAAAGCTTGCGATTTACTTGAGAAGGCATTTATATAATTTTATTATGTATTTGTATTATATGTATTATATCAATTTGTATATTTATATAATAAAAAAGATAAAGAGCAATGCAAGGCTGTGATGTTTACAAATAATAAAATGGATAAAGATGCTCATGTGGTTAATTAGAAAAACAGCTGCCTGAGCAGGACAAACTGCCGCATATTTGGGTCCTGGCTACACTCTACTCTCTCTACAGACTGCCAGCCTGCAAGGCACACACGCCCTGACATCTTCCTGAACTGCCTGCCTCATATCCAGTCTGGTTACGACTTTTTGTCTCCACTGTCTGTAGAGGTTCTTGGTCATTTATAGTGAGAGGAATGCATGTATATTTTTCTCTCTCTTCCTCTTTTATATATAGATATAGAAAAGTACCCTGTGATTATTGGAAGAATTGAAATTTCATTTTGATTCAGATTTCCTGGGTGGAATATGTTTACATCATTTTACACTTTTGAGCATGAATTGCCTCTCTTTCTAGTTGTAATCAGTTTCTACTTTTCAGCATATAGAAGATTTTATGAGTGGTGTTCAGTGCAGAAAGAGGGCTCTAAAAATAATTGTGCAAGTAGGGTTTTGTGAGTCTTACATGGCACACTGGCAGGGGAAAAGAACAAAGGCACATCAGAGGAAAGGTAGTGGTAGGCGGAGCATTTAACTTCATTTGCTTCCACCAAAAAGCATGTATTTAGTGGAGAAGGAAAAATAAACAAGAAACAAGAGATCAGCACTAGCTATTGAATGTTTCATTTCTCATCATTGTTAGTCACATTTGAATGGGACCATTACAGTCTTTTTTGGTGTGTATAACTAAGCCTTTTTTTTTTTTTTCAAAAGGAGTATCTTGAGTTTTATGTACAAAAACACAAGATGTTTTTGTCATTCCACACTTCCTTTTGGAATTCATGGTCTTAAAACCCATTGACTTTCAATAAGGTGGTAAAAGGTATACAATATATGTCATTTTTATGCCTAATAGCACCTTGGGTGGTCTCTGATGCATGTTATGTACACACACCTTAGAGCATCTGTTTCCATCTGACAGCTTACAGCGTTCGGCTGAGTGTCGAGGCGAGCAACGGAATGGGAGTGCAATGCCCAGCCGTGTTGCAGTGGGTCCTCACTGGGGGAAAGTAAGCTCTTCAGAGCTTCTTTCTGATACTTTTCCATAAACATTTTAAACTGACGTATTTGCCAATACATAATTAAGATGACGTACTATTTAAATGTTTATTCTTCCAGACATGGGAATGGATTTGGCTAGTCAACTAATGAGCTAGAATTAAAGTGTGTGTTTTGTACAGAGAAACCTGTTTTGCAAATATATTATTGACTGTTCTTAAAAGTGTATGCAACAGGGTTGTTAGGGTTAAGAATTGCTGGGACCATATCTTAATACAGTATTTCTTTATTTATTTGACTATTTTTCATATTATTTAGCTCAGCCCAGGGAATGAGACAATAGGTTTATTTACCTATTCTGTTACTGTACTTAGGATTTTAGTCTAGTGGTCACAAAATATCCCCTAGAAACATGTTTTCCTAGAATTCCAAAACAAAAATAATAAAATCACTTAAAACTTTTTAACACACAAATCCAGGTTCTGGGATTACATGCTCTGAGCATATACTAATTTTAAATAAGCAAATACCAAACAAAGCACAGTTGGTCAGGCTATGATTTACAAAGAATAACAGCCAGGGCCCTGGCTGGGTAGCTCAGTTGGTTAGAGTGTCAGCCCAACATTCCAGGGTTGCAGGTTTGATCCCCAGTCAGGGCACAGACAAGAATTAACCAGTGAATGCATAAATAAGTGGAACAACAAATCTGTCTCTCTCTCAAATTAATCAATAAGAGAAAAATTAAAAAGAATGCCAGAAATTGTGACACACCATAAATATTCTTTTTCCTTCTCATAGTCTGAAAATACTTGACGATAAAAGCTATCACGCCCATCTTTCATTTAAAAGTATTCAGTTTTCGTGTCCTTTGTTCAGGTTGTAAACCTTTTGGACCTGTTTTTGGCTATTAGGTAAACAATACACTGTTTAGTCCATATTGACTAATTGTTTGTAATTTTTCAGGTACTGATTAAGATGAATGGGATTTGGAGAAATTCTGTTTCTTGTCTGAGGATAAGAAAGCTGCCTCGCAGATACCAAAGTGATTGTCACCCAGTGGCCCCTCTGGGATCGAGGATTTTAACTGACCCAGCTAAGGTTTTTGAGCACAACATGTGGTGAGTTGTCTTATTAGGTCTGATATTACGTATGTGTACCAAACATCGCCAGTGGTGTTGTGTTTATTTAGTGCCAAGAAAGGATTTTGAATGCTGGTCACTTAACTTCTGTGGTCGAGGCTAACCTCAGAGCTGAGGAAAACACTTGAAAAGTTTCACTTTTCCAATTCTATTTGCATAGGATTGAATTTGAAATTAAAATTGGCAACTCTTAAGTTGGGATATTAACTATACTCACTGTGCTATACGTTATGTCCCCAGTATTTTGTTCATATTTATTATTGATAAAAAACTCATAATCAGTATATATAAAAAGTTCTCAAGATGTAATAACAAGTGCAATAAAAATGGGCAAAGTATTCGAACAGACACTTCAGCAGGAAGTTACATAGATGGTAAATAAGTACATGAAAAGATGCTCAGTGACATTGGTCATTACAGAAGTTCAAATTAAAGTCAGGGTGAAATACTGCTACATACCTATTAGAACAGCTAAAATTCAAAGTACTGACCATACCAAGTGTTCGTGAGGGTGTAGAGGAACTGAAACTTTCACACACTGCTAGTGGGAATATAAAATGGGAAAACTACTTTGGAAAACAGCTTGGCAGTTTCTTAAAAAAATTAAACATAGAAGTACTTATTATCTTGATTGTGGTAATGGTTTCATGAGTACCTACATATATCAAAACTTATCCAACTGTACATTTTAATATGTGAAATTTACAATATGTCAATGACACCTCAATAAAACCATTAAAAATAGGGTTACATCCATACACTGGAAAATAATGTTGCAGTTAATAGAAATGAGATCTGTATATTATATGGCTATGAAGGTTCAAATGATTTTCTACTGCCATACATCAAGGTTAACATGAGTATTTGTTTTATTGTTAGAAAAGTATGAAGACCTTTTGTTATATGGATAAATGGGCAACAGGTAGGAAGTACATGTGAGCACATGGGAAAATGTACAGCAACCAAGGAAATACAAAGTAAACAATCCGGTACCTTTTGAGAGAGAGAGAAGTTTAAGATAACACCCAATCTGGTGGCATTGTAAATTAACACAGTCTGTTCAGTGATCTTTTTTGTTTATTTGCTTGGTCTCATCTTTTCTTTTATTTTCTCTATTGGCTTTTTAGCTATGCATTTTTACTTTATTCTTAGATGTTATTCTAGAACAATAGTTTAAAACATTTTGGACTCAGGACCCCTTTACACTCTTAAACCACTGAGGAATCTGAAGACCTTTTATTTGTGTGGATTATGTCTTATTGGTAGATTCCATATTACAAATTAAAATTAAAACTTTGAAAGTATTTATCAATTCATTTTTTGTTGTGAATTTATTTATTTTTTAGTTATTTTATTGTTGTTCAATTACAGTTGTCTGTATTTTCTCCCTCCCTCTCCCCCACCCAGTATTTATTAATTCATTTTAAAACAATAGTAAACCTATTACATGTTAACATAAATTATGTATTTTGATGAAAATATCTATTCACGAAAATATGCTACAAAGAGTGACATTGATTTAAATGTTTGCAAGTCTCTAACATCTAGGTTATTAGAAAATCTGGATTCTCATATCTGCTTCTTCATTCAGTTTATTGCAATATATTATTCAGGTTGAATTATGTGAAGAAAATTTGGCCTCACACAGGTATGTACTTGTTAAGGAAGGGAGTTTTTTAAAAGCCTTTTAAGATATTTGTAGGTATTTTTCTTGATATTACACTGTGAATATTCCATATTGTAACTAAGAAACTACCACTAAATCTCAGTTATGGTAGTTTTGTAGTTGCAATATTAATGTAAAACCATATCCAAAAAAAGAAACCAACACATACTAATGAACTTTTGATTCTCTGCTGTATTATAATCCACTGACACACCATGTACTTTGAGAGGATTTTTTACTTATCATTTCATCACATCATACATGGATAATTTGGAAAAGGTTAGTTCTATGTTTTATGGAGCTCTTCCAAATGCTAACAATTTCATTATACAATATTTAAAAATTGCATTTGTTAATATCATCACTATTCTCATCATGAAAAGTCCCTAAGTATTGGGAAGTTCTCAAACTTACGGTTGTAGACATAACTTTTCCAAAATTCTAATTTTTGCTCAAAAGCACACAATTTATTTTTAGCAAAAAATTGTGTCACATGTTTTTCTTAAAGTAATAGTTCACGTCATTTACTTTTAAGATTGCCAAATACCCACATCTGAATAACTATAATTTGTCTACAGTTGCTCTTTCAAGTAAAAATAGAATTCCGTGGAAAACATGCAGACAGTTGAGCCGCAGTGCAAACGTTTGTGCGAGTGACTTTCTACGAGCCGGTCGTCGTGCTTCGGGTGCGGCGGCAGCGGCGCTCTGTGTGCTCCCCCGGTTGTCACAGCGCACATTAACAACATGTGCGCCCCGGGGTCAGCGTTTTACAAAGTAATTTAGACTGCTTCATCAAGCACACTCTTCAAGGAATTGAATTTTTCCAACAAAAATTAGTGTATTCTTCACCACCCACTGGATGGGGGTGCAGAGTACAATGACCACTAGGGCCTCCACCTTTTCTCATGTGAAGGCAGTTGCAGTTACTCACCTTTGTTTTCATGCCGTCAGTCCAAATATCAACACAATGAAAAAGGCAAGTAACAGATTATTATGAAAAGAGTTTTGACTTACTGGACCACCTGAAACAGAAGACCACATTTTGAGAACCACAGTTCTAGAGATTACAGTGTAATGCTTTTTCAACTTAAAAAGTCTATTTAGAATTAATATTGTACCACATAATATAAAATGTGACAACCTTACAACATGATTCTGCTTATCCATTCATTATATTGTTGCCATATAATTGACTTCTCTATATGTTATAAGTTCTGTGATTCATTGTTATTATTCTTGCTATTTATAGTTAATAATTTTTTAAGAAATTAAAAAGAATAAAAACAATTGCCTTTTGTAATTACCCACATATTTATTATCACTTCTGGTATCTTCATTCTACCCTGTAGATCTGAATCTCTGTCTGGTATCATTTTCCTTACCCTGAAGTCTTTCTTTGACATGTCTTGTAGTGTAAATTCTGCTGGTAACAAATTCTCTCAAATTTTGCTTATCTGAAAATATCTTTATTTTAAAATTTTGAAAGATATTTTCACTGCATGTAAATTCTAAGTTAACAGATTTTTTTTTTCTTTCAGCACTTTAAAGATGTCATTTTGTTGTGTTCTGGCCCCCATTGTTTCTCATGAGAAGTCAGCTGTGGTTTGAATTGCTTTTCCCTGTATGTAATAGCTGTTTTTAAGATTTCTCTTCATCTTTGGTGTTCAGTAATTTTCTGTGTATTTTTCCTGCCTGGAGTTTGCTGTGATTCTTGGATTAATGGTTGCCTTTTTTAAAAAAAAATCAGATTTGGATAAATTTTGGGCACTATTTCTTCAGGGTTTTTTTTTCCTTATTCACACCTTCTCAATTTATGGCTCTTTATGTGTTTCTTAGACCAATTTGTATTATCCCATAGGTTATGAAGATTTTTACTTTCTTCTCTCTGTTCTTCTGTTTGAACAATTTATACACCTTAAGTTTTTAAATTTACTGACCCTTTCTTTCTGTGGCATCTACTAGCTGTTAAGCCAACCCAGTTAATTTATAATTTCATAATTGGATATGGGTTAGTTCTGGAATTTTCTCTTAATTGCTTCCATTTCTTTGCTGCGGTGTCTGCATCTATTTATTCATCCCGTCCATGACTTCCATTAAATCTGTGAACATACTTTGAAAAGCTGTTTTAAAGTCCTTGTATACTAATTCCAGCATTTGGGTTTCTCTGAGTCTGTGTTTGACGGCCTTTTCTGGTGACAGGGGTCATGTTTTTCTGTCCCTTCACGTGCTAATAGCTTTGATAGTAGGGTGGGCATTATAGATGATATCTTACATGAATCTGGATTATGTTTTCTTTCTTTAAGGTTGAGATATTTTCTGGCAAGTGGTTAAAGTACTGCCAATTCTTAATCAAGTCGCATTTAATTGGAGGTGTTGTTAGGGTCAGACTATTTTGGTATTGTCCTGACTATAGTATGACTCTTATTTCATGGCATGGCATTCCTGGGATCTTAACTGTGTGCCTGAGGTGTTCAAAAAGATCTCTCCATCCTGCCTTAGCCAGCACTCTGATATCTCCGAGCACGGCACCGCCTATGTCTAGTCAGCTCTCTCTTTCCACCATCACCCCAGAATCCTCGTCATAGGCCCAGTGGAGTCTGTCCTGTGTGTGAACAGCCACCACTAGCTAAAAACCTTAGGAGAACTGTTGCAGGCTTCAAGGGCCTTCTACTCTGTCCAGCTTCCTCTCCTTCAACATTCTGCTGTACAAAGTCTCATCATCTTCTCAAGGCACAAAACTGCCGCTCCGTCAGACAGCTGCTCTCTGCTCAGACTCCACCTCTGCGCTCCAGTCTAGAATGCGTCCCCAGGCAGACAGCAGGGCGAGTGAGGAGACTGACCTTTTGTGTTTCTCTTAAGTATCACAGTCCTACACTGTCTGAAATGTAGTCCAGTGCCTAAAAACTGTTGCTTTATATACTTTATCCATGCTCACCATTGCTTATGGCAGGAGGATAAGCCCATTACCAGGTACACTGTCGGGGCCAAAATCACAAGTCCTATACAGAAGTTTTAAATCATAATTATGAAGACTTTGTAGCTATGCAGAAAAATGTGTATTTGTATATATACAAATACAGGAAGGGAACTTGAAAAGCTAACTTAGGTTATTAGAATATCTAAATGACAAGCAAGACTTTTTATCTTTAAAATTTTTTGTTATTATAACTATGTCATAAATATAAATTTATTATATAATTAAGGATTATTGAAATAGTTTTAAGCTGAAAGTTAAAAACTCTATTTTTTCTTTTACCTAATAATATTTTATTTTTAATTCACTAGTCACCTAATACATTTGTTAAAGTTGTCTTTAAATTTTGTTGTATAATGAGATTTGTACATACGCAATAAATGGCAAAATCAGAAAAACATCCTGCCCACACAGCTTACACTGGGTGACTGGTTTACATCTGATTGCTAAAATTATAGAGGAAGTGACATCACATTCAGAAGAATTGTCTATAGGTAGAATCCTCAATAACATTAGCACTCAAGGTAAACAATTGGTATGTGTGTTTTAACTTTTCCAAAGCAAGACAGATGCACAATTATTTATGCTGTTATAGCCATCAACTTAAAGCTAAAGTAAGGAATCATCATTTAAGTACATCATTCTTATAAAGAAATAGGAAATACACACACTCACATATGAACTGAAGTCATAGTATAACCAAGCAGATAGGGGCCCGTCCACAATGGCACCTTGGTGAATGACCCAGCAATCAGTATCGGAAGGAACAGATCTTTGTTTACAATATTCTAACTCTGGGGGCTCTGGGAGCACTTCAGCTCAGAGCTCACCTTTCCTATGAGGCCCAGCACCTCCCTTGCCCCAAAAGGTGATAAGCCAGAAACATCGAAAGTGTTCCCCATGTTATCTTTTTTCAAAGATTTTATTTATTTATTTTTAGAGAGAGGGGAAGGGAGGAAGAAAGGGAGGGAGAGAAACATCAATGTGTGGTTGCCTCTCACATGCCCTCAACTGGGGACCTGGCCTGCAACCCAGGCATGTGCCCTGACTGGGAATCAAACCAGCGACCCTTTGGTCCTCAGGCCAGCACTCAATCCACTGAGTCACACCAGCCAGGGCTCCGTGTTCATATCTTAAGCCAGCTGCACAAACAGTTCTCTAGTCCCTCTGGAAAGTACCAAGGTTGCCATCCTCACACACCAGTTCTCTTCTTTAGGATCTGGGGTACGTTGTCATCAGTCTCCATGTTATAGTGCAGGAAAGTATGTGTTGTATTATACTGTATCATGGTGAAGTCCAGGAAAGGCACAAGTCTCAAGAATCCAGAAAGAGTTCGGGTTTGCATGGCAGCAGGTCAGCATCCCTCCCTCAAGGCCAAGTCCTTGGTGGCTCCAGAGGCAGCTAGCGCAGGCATGATCAGAGCAGCGACATGTCTCCTTCCCTACTACACCAGGCCGCATGGCCAGATCCTGGCTACAAACTACACAGTTGCTTGCTTACTTTTCCCTCTTATATGGCTGCTATGTCACTCCTCCCTCATGGCTCTCCTACCCACTTCCACGCGCATGGCTGAATCCCTACAAACTGCATAGTTGCTACTTTACTTCCAACAACATGGCTCCTGCCTCACTCCCCACCTTAGTTTCCAATCCTGATCTGGAGCCTCCTGCGTGACCTCATCTCCACCTCCTCCCACTATGAGCGATATTTGCCAGTTTTCCTGTATAGTTTACATTCATTTGACTGCCATTCCCAGCCAGGGCAAGAGTGACTCAGTGATCCAGGGGAACCCACCTCCCTAGCTATGTCATGAGTCAAGATATACCCTTAAAGTCATGTCCACCTAGTCTCGAAATAGCAGCATAGCTATTAAACTAGCCGCCAAGTTGCTGTAGATATGCAAAGTATCTTAATCCTGTCATCCACTCTCCCCCGTCCCCCAACCAAGGTTTGTGGGGGGATTATTCTAACTATATACCTCATTGCAATTCTCCCATTTCAGATATTGGACCCTCTTTAATCTTATAAAGGACAATGGGAGAAAGTCTCGAAATCTTCTGGGGCTACTTACTGCTGGCCATGGCTGCATCCTGCCTACCCCTGGACCCAGGGATCCCTAGCAGAGTCAGGGTGCAGAGCAGAGAGTGGCCTTCACATGTAGGGAAGGACGCTGCAGCGTGCAGGTCAGTTGGCTGTCCCTGGAGGATGGCATGCTCAGTGTCCATGGGCGGGTTTTCCTCAATGTGTTGACATCCTTGTCATAATTCTGGAGGCGAGAGATTTGGCAAGAGGATTAGAAGGCACAAGTAAACCCATAACCACTAAATGACAAAGGCAGGGACCAATTCTACAATGGCCCAAATTAGGAAAAGTGACTAATCTGAAGGAAGGTATTCAAGACGTGTCACACCTGTCCAAAGCCATTTTGCTTACTATACTTAGCTGGGCTGAGGGGAATATTTTAGGATTCCCCCCTTTTTTATTTCTGGGCCTTTTCTGTCTAAGCCATTAGGGTAGACAAGGGAATCAGTTTTAAAGTGAAGCCCACAGGAGGCCCCACACTTCGCCAGCCCAACCACTTAGTTCAGTCAAACCGTTGAGTCTCAGGAGGTGGTGCTGCAGATGGGCTTCTTAAGTGAGGCCTACACTGTATAAACAACCACTCATGTAGTGAGATTATAGGCTTATGCCCTATGAAAAGAGGAGGAAGAACACACATGTTAATTCACACAACAACCCACAAACCAGTCTCTGAGTTTGCAAGACTGTCTTTTGGGAAGGCATCCAGTTGCAAGGCCTTTGCTGGCGTGACATTTAACAGTGACAATTTGACAGATCCTTCTTGCCTGTAAATTGAGCATCTCTGGTGATGTCACAAACCCAGTTTCAACTTCCAAATGCAAACAAACTTTGAAGACAGTTAGCTGCACTAGTCCAATATCCACCACTGAGCATTGTGGTTTTCCTTGAATCATGATTTTTCTCCCTAAGATCACCCTCGTTGTCATTAAAGGGACTGCATTAAGTCCAGTTTTAATTTTGCCTGTTTGTTTGCATAAACATAACCAGAGCAGTAATTGATCACATATGATGTTTAAGTCAGCTTTGCTGGACTTGACACAGGGAACATTTAGATTGACTCTTCAGCCCACCCTTCGGGGCACAGAAGCTGAGCCACGCCCACCTGCCATCTGGCCTCACTTGTGCCACCCACTTCTCTTAAGTCCTTGAGGTTTCCATTGTGCCTTAAGATTCCTCCTAGCCATCGTTTAGGAAAGCAACCTTCATGCCCTCCCTGGAAAGACTGCCATGAACCACATAACCAGTTAAGGGACCGGGCTTTCTCTTGCGGGCTTCCACTAGCTTCGAAAGTCAATCCTAGTTCCTTGGGTGTTTTGGTGACACCCAAAGCCCAGGCACACCTCCTTCAGGCATGACATTCTAGTCAAAGTCTTGGTTGACAAAGTCACCATCGGAAACTGGTCTCTGGTTTTATGCAAAGAAACCTTATATCATCACTTATTCCTTCAGAATGCGAAATTCTGGATCAGGTATGGAGAAGAATGTAAAGTGTGAAGGAAAGTCCTTGTCCTTCAAAACTGCATTTCCACATATCATATCTGCCATCACTAAAACCATACAATTTCTCTCCAAAACTTTCACAAACTTCCACAACCTTCTATATCCCTTTTACAAACCTTCTTACCCATTCAGATTCACTAAAATTTCATTTTCATCTCTTAAGCTTTCCCTTGTTCACATTTTCACATAGTGTAAAGTCTTAACTCCTCTTGGGAAACCTCAATTTCCTTCCAGAACAAACAGCAAAATTCAAAACAGAGTCCCAAAAGAAGAAGGGGGACTAGAGTAGCTTTAGAACCTTGTGTCTGTCCTCCCCGGTCAGCTGGCGTACTCGCCAGTGTCCCATGGCACCTCACCCCAACGGCAGAGACACCCCCTCGTAGAGGCATGCCCTCTCCGGCCTGGGCTCTGGGCAGCGACACGCTCGTCGCTTTGCACACTCATCAGCATCCCAAATGACCCGTCCTGCTGCTGCGTGGCAAAGGCCTTCTCCCCAGCCGGTTACAGACAGCCTCTCCTGTGTCTCACTGGCCAGAAAAGCAGAGACAGAGGATTCCTGGTGAACCCAAAACAGCAAGGCTTAAACCAGGGGCCCACAAGATCAGAAACCAAGCAAATAAAGAATAACCGCACCCAAGAGCTGAAGTTTCCTTTCCTTCAGGTGTAAAACTTCCACAACCTTTGCATTTATCTTTACCCATTCAGATTTAACCATATATGCTTTCGATCCTTGTTCTTTTGCACACTGGGAAGAACTATATTCAAACTCAGTATCTGGCAGTCGAAAGTCCCTAGTGTTACAAGCACATGCATAAAGTACAAGAAACACTGTCACTCTTAGATGTCAATTCATGGCCCTCGGAACCAGGGCTGTCCCCATCAGACCCCAGTTCACAGCCTTCAGGACCAGAGCCACCCCTATCAGAACACAGCTGCACAGAGAACCCATCTGGTTCAGTTCCCACATGGCAGCAGCACATAACCTGGAGAGCACACCCAGCCACCACCTTGCCTACTTCCAATATGGTGGAGTGGCCACATGCTACACCCAAGATGGTGGAGTGCCCTCTCGACTCAGCCTCCATGGCGAAGCATTCAGGTGATTTACACAAAGTGGCGGTGCACCCATGCATCTTAATGTCCAAACCCCAACACGCGTACAGGCTCAGCTCACAAAGCCTAGGGGCTCCCTTCCTCCCCAAACTGCTCCTTTACACCATTCTGGCGTTCCTGGAGACCAGCATCTTGAGCTGGGATGCAAGGCAGTTCCCTGAACCTGGGAAGTCCCCACAGCCATGCTAAACGGATTGTGGGTATGGCCTGTGTGGCTGGAACCTGAGTACAGGTTCCTTTAATCCCATCTGGGCTCGCCAAAACTCTTTGTGTAGCTGGCTTACAATAAGAATATGGGGAACTATTGGGTTTGCTTTTGGCTTATAAGGGAACAAGGGAAGTGTTGGGTCTCATGGGAAAACGGCTCTGAGCAGAAGTGCTCTGAGTACCCACAACATTGGAATATTGTGTATGAAGACCTGTTCCTTCCAATACTGATTATTGGGTCATGCACCAAGGCACCACGCAGGCAGTCCCCTGTCTGCTCAGTTATAATAGGACTTAGGACAACCACACAATTATAAGACTAATTCCAACAATCACTTTATGAAAATTTCTTACTCAAAAATCCTATCTTTTATTTTTGATATCTCTTTCTCAAATTCAAGTTTTTTTAAAAAATTCAGTATATTTAATAATATTCCCTGCTCAATTCTCTTTTTTTACTTTTTTTAAGAAAACATATTCTCCTATTTAGTATAAAGATTGCTGGGTTTCCTTTCCCCCAAGGAGAGTGATGTAAAGTTTTAATGACTATTGTTATATGCCTTAAACATACAGTATTGTTTTCATGTAAATATAGCTTTTTTTAATCCTCACCCAAGGGTATATTTTTTCATTGCTTTTTAGAGAGACAGGAAGAGAAAGAGAAAGGGAGAGAGAGAAATACCAGTTCAAGAGAGAGCATCAATTGCTTGCCTCCTGTACGAGCCTGGACCTGGATCATGCGTGCCCAGACTGGGGATTGTACGCACCCCAGACCTGGGATCACACCTGCAGCCTAGGTATGTGCCCTGGCTGGGAATCAAACCATCACCTATTGGTTACGGGACAGGACAATGCTCCAACCAACTGAGCCACACCAGCCAGGCCTGCAAAAGTAGTTTAAAAAAATTCTCTCTAGTTGAAGCAGCTTTATAATAGTAAGAAAATTTTAAGACAGTTATCTCTTAATTCCACTATTCTAACATAACTCATTTCACCCAATATGTATGTAACTCTATATAGCAGTGATTGTAAAGCATATATAATTTTGGAATCTGCTATTTTAACCTCATGTTATTTCATAAACATTTTCCACATTGTTACATAACCTTCATATTTATCATTGTAAATGTCTATATGTTATTCTCTTGAGTCACCATAATTTTTTCATTACCCTATCACTAAGGTTTTTTTCAATTTTTTGCTGTTATTTTTGGTATTCCAGTGAGTGTACCATGGTTCAGATATTTCTCTGTGTGGAACTGCTCTGTTCTCTGGAGTCACTTTGTGACAATAAATTCCTAGAAGAGCAATTCATAGGTCAAACAGTGTAAGCCATTCTTTTCCCTTGGGTAGTGGTGTCTGTTGTTAAATGCCTGATTATTTTCAGTTCATTTGCTAGTTATTTGTTCCTATGCATAAATTCTATTGCAGTTGTATTTATTACTTATAAACTTGAGTGATTCTTATTGCTGTCTGTTGGGGTTTGGTATACATGAATTAGATTTCTCTGATGTAAAAACTGCCGTAAAGCCGCAGGTCTGCAGGAAGTCCCATAAATACAGTAGGAACGTTTTATAGTGTCGGTGGGGCTTCCGTGACTATACAGTGGAAAATCTGTTCTGCAGTGGCTTTGGGTGTAATATTACCCGTACTTGGCAGTTAAGAAAATGAAGCAGCATAAAGAACAGTGTAAGGAAGTTAGTTAGAGCAATTTAAGAAATAACTAAATCTACTAAATACTCAGGAAGAAGCAAGTTAAACTAACAGTTTAAAACATGCTTAAAGCTAAAGACCACGTACGCTCTCATTGTCTCAGAGCTTGATTCTTTACAGGGAAATTAATTGTTTTCTTTTTTTTCTGTATGTTATACAAGGTTACAGAGGAGAGACTTATCCCCAGCCTTAAAAATAATACCATTTAAATAAATGATTTGTTCTTTTTCATAATATTGTATATACAGGAGGGGGGAAGTAGGTTTACAGTTGTGAGTACATGAAACAGAGTTTAATCTTGTTATTATTTATTAATTACTGTAGTATTTTTCATATGAACAACCGTAAGCCTACTTTTCCCTCACCCTGTATATTTATATGTACAGAATATTAAGTATATAGTTATCAGCTCAGAGTTATTTATGTGATTGCTCATATGTATTAAAATAAGTCAAAACCAAATCTATTCTAATCTTATTAAAGCAAGTGATAAAGCTACTTAATAATTATTTGGGTTATAAAAAATTAGGTTTTATTTAAAATAATGTTGGTTAAAGTTTCATCTGTGAAACTAAGTTTTACATTATATCATTTGCTTTTCCAGGGAACTTCAGTATACCAGTTTTAATTCTTTGTAAAGAAAGCAGTTTCTTACCTTTTGCTAGTACATTTATAGGTGGTTCACTGGGATACGCCCTCTCATATCTGATTGCACATACATTACTTAAAATAGTACCAAGTTTATCATCATTCTACCCAAACTAATTCCATATTCTGTCATTATTATCGCTAGTTTCTTTTCTTAAATCCCTATCCAAGGATATATTTGTAGATTTTTTTATAGACACAGACAGACAGGCATCAGTGTGAGAAACATCAGTCCTAGGTATGTGCCCCAACCGGGGGCACATGCAACATTGTGGTGCGTGGGACTATGCTCCTACCAACTGAACCACCTGACCAGGGTCTCAGTTTTCTCGATACTCAGTTTTGAGACCTTGAATTCATTTCTGACTCTTATTCTACTCCTACAACATCTATTTAACCTCCAGGACATAACAGGTTTTTTTTCCCATAGTGTCGCTCCTTCCACTCTTCCTTTCTGTTTCCGTTGCGCCACCTTAGTCCTGGGACTCAGCGCTCCCAGATCCCTGCAGCAGCTTCTAAGTGGCCTCCCTTCCGTCCCTCTCAGTGCATTGTCCGAGCACACTACCAAGCCGTTCACGCCTGAGGTCCTCTGACTCTGACCACACCCAGCTCCCAACTTCATCTACAGTTACACCCAACAGAGCCAATCAAAATGAGGGTTTTTTTATTGTTTCCTGTATAAACTGTCCATATTCTCGGCTTCTTACACATATCGGTTAATTTTTATCAGTTGCCATAATGATGTATATCAGGAATTTGATCATTTACCCCTTTCTCCTCAATGAGATAGCTACAAGTATCATGTGATATTAATGTTAGTGATTTTTTTTACAGTTATCAATAAGCTAATAGAACTTGAATTTTTGAGTATGTGATTTTATTATTGCTTAGAAAATAATGGTTTATTCCAGGAAATCACATCACTCACTATAGTTCTACCAGTTACAAAAAAAGGAAATAAAAACTTTGTAAAAACAAAACCAAAAAGTCACCTCTTTGTAAAAAGGTGCTGCTTTTATTCCAAGAAAGACAGTGTGTGTGTGTGTGTGTGTGTGTGTGTGTGTGTGTGTGTGTGGCAGAAAATAATATCTTCTCATATAGGGAAAGTAAATTCTGAGGAAAGTGCCGGGTCTTAGAAAGGTGACCCTTTTATATGCTATATCAAGTAGTCTATACTTTAAATATAAATAAAACCAATTATAGAATTAAGGCAGCCAATAAGAAGAGTCTGAAGTTACTTTAAAAACTGAGGGTAAGTACAAAATATTTTACAACTATTGGAAAAAGAGCATTCAAAAACTATAAAGAATGCCCTGTTCATAAATTAACAAAAAAACAAATGGATTTAGCTGTAGAGTAAAATACAATAAACCATACTAGCACCCAAATAATCATGCACCCATAATAGTGCTTCCAGGATATTCAGCAATTATGTCCAAAAGGTGGCTTGGGGCTTGTAACACAGCCAGATTTAGACAAAGAAACCTTAGGAGTTCAGGGTTGTATGAGCACTCATCAGAAGGAACATCTGATACAAAACATATTCAGTCATCATGGAATTAGTTTGTATCATTCGTCTTTGAATAATGTAGAGTGACAGATGTATCCCCTGCCACCCTTTTCTGGCTTTTTCAGTTATAAAGCATGTTTTACATCGTCTCATTTTTTGATAGGGATCATATGCAGTGGTCAAAAGAAGAAGCAGCAGCAGCCAGAAAAAAAGTAGAGGAAAACTCGGCTGTGCGAGTCCTTCAGGAAGAGCAAGGTAGGCAGCTTACTGTTGTAGTGCCCGGGGCCTGGCGCTTCTGTTTGTCCTACTAATTCAGTTCACACCTTCGTGTCTTTTCCTCCTTATTGGGTCATTACATTGGACAGTTCTTTTCTTCTCCCTGTGCCAATCTATGTGTTTCATTTGGGAGAATTCCCAGTTTTTCCAGTATGGCGGTACCAAAGTTAATGAAATAAATTATGTATTTACCTTGTTCTTGCTCTTTTTTTGTTGTTGTTGTCATATGGTGGCTTTTCTGGAAGAAACATACACATGGGTGGCATTTCAAACAAGATATGGAAACATAACTTTAAAATTTTCCTCTTGCTATAAGTCTTTTTTGTACATTTCACTTATTAGGGAAGTTCTACAAATTAACAACTTTGAGCAAAGAAGGTAAAGTCATAGCAAAATGTTGCTGGTGTTTTAGGGTAAACATAAAGTTCCAATAAGGATTTAAGGTAGTTTTCTTGAAAGCCATTGATATTTAGAGTTTAATTTAGGTAAGGCCTTGCCAAACCTCAAAAATGACTTCTAAAAAATTGATCTGTGACCCTGGCTAGACTGGCTCAGTGGATTCAGTGCCGGCCTGTGAACCAAGCAGAAGGTCGCTGTTTCGATTCCCAGTCAGGGCTCATGCCTGGGTTGCAGACCAGGTCCCCAGCTGGGGGCGTGTAAGAAGCAGCCAGTTGATGTATCTTTCACACATCAATGTTTCTCTCCCTCTTTTTCTTTCCCATTCCCTTTTCTCTAAAAATAAATAAATAAATAAAATCTTTTTTTAAAAATAAATCAACTTTTCACAAAAACAGAAAATGTCTTGGTGAGGATGTAGAGAAATGGGAACGCTTATGTATTGTTGGTGGAATGATAAAATGGTACAACCTCTATGGAAAGCTGTATGGAAGCTCCTTAAAAAATTAAAAATGAAGCTACCATATGTGAACTAGCAACCTCACCTCTGGACAGGAAGGAAGGAGGGAGGGAGGGAGGGAGGGAGGGAAGGAAGGAAGGAAGGAAGGAAGGGAGGAAGGGAGAGAGAGAGACAGGGAGGGAGGGAGGGGGAGAGAGAGAGAAAGAAAAGAAAAGAAAAGAAAAGAAAAGAAAAGAAAAGAAAGAAAGAAAGAAAGAAAGAAAGAAAGAAAGAAAGAAAGAAAGAAAGAAAGAAAGAAAGAAAGAAAGAGAGAGAGAAAGAAAGAGAGAAAAGAAAGACTTGAAAGCAGGGTCTTTACAGATTATTTGCTTATCCATGTTCATAACAACACTATTCACACTAGATAAAAGGTGGAAACATCCCAAATGTCCGTCAACAGATAAACTGAATAAGCAAAATGTGGTATATACATACAGTGGATTATTATTATTTAGCTTTAAAAAGGAAGAAAACCCTATAAACCAGTCACAGAAGGGCAAATACTGTATTGATTCCACTTATATGTGCTAACAAATGTAGTCAAATTCACAGAAACAGAAAGTAGAATGGTGGTTATGAAGGCCAGAGGGAAGGGGAAACACAGAATTGTTGTTTAATGGGTGTAAAGTTCCAGAATTGCAAGATGAAAAAGTTCTACACATCTGTTTTACAACAGTGTGAATATACTTAACACTATGGGACTGTACACTTACAAATGATTGAGATGATAAGTTTTATGTTAGGTGTTTTTTAACCACAATTTTTTAAAAAGCACCCCCCAACAAATGGCCTCTGTCCTCACTACATTGCTGGGAAACTTTGCCAAACACCTACGCTCTCTAGATAGGATTTTTACCCTTATCTTTCTTAAAATCACTTCTTTAAAACATCTTGGTTCTTTTTTCTTTTAAAAAAATAGTTTACTTAAATGCCAAATACAGGAATTTACACAACTTATAAATTAATTCTCATAAAGCTCAATGAATTTTCCAAACACCCACATTTAGAAATAAAATATTACTAGTAACCCAGAAACTTCCTCATGTTCCATCCCAATTACCACACTTCCCCCAGCCCCTCAGACCTCAAAACAAGAAGCTGCTATTCTGGCTTCCAACACCACAGGTTAGTTTTGCCAGAACAGTTTGGTTCTGGTCATGACCATTTCTTAGTCACTCTCGTAGCAACAGTGTCCCCGTTAGATAGAGCAAGTGTCGGCAAACTTTGGCCCTGGGCCAAAACCAGCCCACTGCCTGTTCTTATAAAGTTTTATTGGAACACAGACATATTCATTTCTTTGCAGGCTTTCTATGGCTGCTTTTGAGCTATGTCTACAGAGCTAAATACTGGCAACAGACCGTATATATCCCACAATGACTGTTTACTATCTGGCCCTTTACAGAAAAAGTTTGCCAACCCTGGAGACACAATTTTCAGGATAGATTGATCAGCTGTCCTGAGATTCCCTAGGGAAAGATGTTTACATTCCTCTGTGCAAGCCAAGCATTGTGAAAATTACTAATCTCATTGGTAGTTAACTATTGTTCTAGTGACTTTACAGTTGAGGAAACTGAGCTAATGAGACAGCCCTCATTGGCTGGCTGGGACCAATGAAGGGGCCAGTGCTGCCCTTTTACCCTCTGGCATCATTTGCTCTTCCTTAGAGCTTGTTCTCTTTTCTTATTCTAAGTTTGAGTGTGTCCTGGGGGGTGGCCAAGAAAGAAGAGTACCTGATCCACGGAGGAAGGAGGAACGGTTCTGTGTTTCTGAGCCCTGGCCATGCAGCCCGGAGTGGGATGTGGCCAGGGAGTGCTGGGGTTGGATTTGAGGGTGCATACCAGTGGCAGTTCTGCTTACGGATCAGCCAGCATTGCATTCCTTTGCAGGAACTCTGTCACACTGTTTCTGAGGAAGTATAATTCTGCTTCTTTGCCAGCAGCTGCACAGACATATTTTCCACATTACTCAAGCTTCTGCTAGGGGCCACCTGGATGTGACAGAAAGAGTCAAGCCTAAACTGAATTAAAAGTTATCAGTCATCTTAATTCGTTTCCAGGAAGTTGAAAATTATACACAGTATATTTCCTGATAATTTGAAAAAACAAGGATTTTTTTTTCATGCTCCTTTGAATATTTCTATTTAGAACATAAATACATGAGCTGTGCTGATAATGTTCCCTTACAGTGCTCTGCATGCGGCTGCCTATTTTGGCCTATTTATGTTAACAATGAACTTGAGTGAAGCTAATGAGAAGGTTATTTTAGGGCCTTGGAAACCGCAGTAAAGGAAAATGACAGTTCCCACAGAACCATAGTGTGACTGAAATAGAAAGGTGGTGACTGGGCTCTCTCTGAAGAAGCAGGAAAAGCAGGCTGGAGCAGACTGATGCTGCTGCTTTGAAGCATTTGCTTTGCTTATTAGCATGTCCAGTCTCTTTCTGAGCAAGTTTTCTGGCTGCTGTGGAGACACAGAACAAAAGATTCCATTTTAAAATGACTCAGAGTGATCAGGGTTTCTGCTGGGCCCTGTCTGCACCGCCCCCTGTAACACTGCTCAGTGCAGTGGACTTCTGCCTGCCGGGGAACAAGGAGAGGGACACACAGGGAGGGTGACTGGTTCATCACACTTAAGCAGGGTTGCACAGAGCAGCAGCTGGGGCTGCTGTGAGGATGGCAAAGAAAGAACACTTCTGTTTCGAGAAACTTCAGTAACAGGACGTTACAGTGAGAGTAAATTCCTGCCCAGCCACCCAGTGCAGTCTCTGCCAGGGATCACAGAGATGCTAGTCTGCAGAAGCCCTAGGTGAGGCTTCTGATTTGATATTTAGTGTCTCTGATGAATATGGGTCAAGGGGAATAGATCTGTTTAAAAGCTCTACTCCCAACCTTTGTGAAAACCCAAAGGAAGCTCTGACCCAGTTTTCCCAGCGCCTCTTTTAACCACCATGTCTTGCTACCTAGGAGAGACCTTAGTCATTAAGGGGGCCAGTTTTCTCCCATCACAGAGTATCCCATTAGCAGGTTATTATACAGCATGAGCACTGTTTATTGACTTTATCTCACTGACTTTAATGCCACTGGGAGGAAATACTGGCTGTTCTCCCAGGCTGGCCAACTCTCCAGCACATTTCTTTCGGTCTCTGTGTGTGTCAGTCTGTCTGTCCTGTCATTCCCATATCCCATTTCTCACCCATTGTTTCAGTTGTTGATAAGAATCCAAGTCAGGAAAACATCCTCACAGTTCTGAAAATAAGAACTTATCCATCACAACTAATAGTCTTTTTAGCTATGAGATGGTTGACATTCCATTTTTGTGATTAAAATATATAGCATCTAGGCTTTCATTTGCAGTATTTCTTTCAATTAGATGCCCAGATTAATGATTTTTAATTCCACATATCCTTTGGTAATTTCTTTTATACTTTATTATAGCTCATGTTTCTTTTAAAAGCAGGTTAATTTGAGAAATGGGCAAGATTCATTTGGCAGTTTTTGAGTTAACATGATTATATTTTATAATTTTCTAAAAACATCCCCAGTGTGTTATATCTCAGCTGGTTATTTAGCAAATGTAATGGGTTTTTAAATCTTAATAACA
This sequence comes from Tonatia bakeri, assembly GCA_004024845.1. Lineage (NCBI taxonomy): Eukaryota > Metazoa > Chordata > Mammalia > Chiroptera > Phyllostomidae > Tonatia > Tonatia bakeri. The sequence continues at coordinate 69,242 of PVIA01001939.1, forward strand.
GTGGCAGCTGTGATTTTTACTCTAAAATATCTTGGTAAATAACTACCTAGCTAGGATGAGTTACCTATGTCAAGCAAAATAGTAAAAGAATTCCACTATACCTTTCTTGTGAATACCCTACCACTTGAGGAGATATCCTATGTGAAAAAAAAAAAAGTAACTAAAAGTTTTGTGTGCCAATAAATTTAGGGTATTGTTTACAAGTCAGCTTTGGTTGTTTAAAATTTCACACAATGCTCTTAGAAATGTACTTTTCATTTCATAACTTTAAAAGTTTTCCTTCATTAGACAGTGAATTTTGTCAGTGACATGTGGAAATTTCCAACTTTGAGAGCTCAGGTATTTGCGTAATTGATGTGCAAAAATAACTTTAAATTGCTTTTTGTTTCACCGCAACTTAGAATAAATTTTCATAATTCATATTAATCACATCATATATGTCAGATACATAAATGGTTTAATTCTTTTTCTAAGTTGTGATATTCAGTGTGATTCAGAGTGAATTCTGAATATTTAAGTATGGTTACTGTGTCATATTTCTTCTTCCCCTCAGCAGTTCTGTATTAATAAGTGAATAATTGAGAAGTTGCTTCATCTGGCTGTAGTTAAACAGATCACTACATCTCTTTTATTGCCACTGGCTTAGAGCAATTAATTCTGATATGGAATTCTGATATGGAACCTAGGAATGTGAAAGGAAAAAAATGATCCTCCAACAAAAATTCATCGTTAATAGACCTGTCTAGAAGGTCAGTTGGACAAGATGAAGACAGGGCCGATTTCGTCACACTATATTCTTTTTTCACTATTGGCATGAACTTGAGATACATTAACGGTAGGTTGAAACTAAATGTTTCACTCATGGTCAAGAAAGTAGCTCTTCAAAATCCCCTGTATCACAGACACTCTTTCAGTTCAGGAAATTAAATCATGCACTGAAGGTGTTTACGTCATCTCATAAACATAATTGTGAGTTTGATTGAGCTCTTGTGGGGTCTCAGAAGCTGTCACACATGCTGGGAAGTATGGAATTTCCAGAATTGACTGGAGGTAATGCTGAAAACACAACTTTAAAAAGAAAAAAGTGTCCAAACTATTAACCTTTCCCCAGCCTGTCCTGGGTGATGTTTCTGTTTTGTTTTTGTCCCACGAACCTACCTATTCTCATAGAGCATTTTATGTTGCCATTGCTCACCTCAGTTTCATCACATAACCTTGCATAATTTATATTTCATATAATTCAAATGAGGTTTAATTAATTCTGTATTTCTGACCTGTTTTTATTAAGATTCACTCCAGTCGACAAAGTTTTCATCTTAACTTGATGTTTCATAATGAGAAGAAAATACAGAATCAGAAAAGCAGAGATTAATTTCCAACAGCATGGGTGGACCTACAGGGCATTATGCTAAGTGAAATGAGTCAGAGAAAGACAAACACCATATGATATTACGTATACATCTGTGGAATCTGAAGAACAAAGTAGACGAACATACAGAATTGAAACAGACAGATGCCGAAGACAAACAGAGGGAGGCCAGAGGGGAGGGTGTTGTGGGGTGAGGTGCAATAAAGTGCTGAGATTAAAAACTACGGATTGGTAGTTACAGAGCAGTCATGGGGATGTAAGGTAAAGCATAGGGAATTTGGTTAACAACATCGTAATAACCCTCTGTGGTGCCAGGTTGGCACTTGAACTATCGGAGGCAACACTTTGTAACCTGTACGAATGTCTGTGCACTGTCTGTACACCTGAAACTAATACAAAATAGTTTGAATACAAAAATAAAAATAGAGTATCAGCAGAAACCTGAAACAAAAAGAAAAACAGCTATTTTCAGAGATATTTTGGAGGGGTTTCCTGTTTGGGGGAAGGCAATGTAGTGTAATGGTGTTAAGAGCATGAGTTTTACAGTTTAATAGACTTGATCAAAGTCCCAGCTCTGCTGGCCCTTGGGAAAAATTTTTTAACCCCTTTGACCTTGAATTTTTGTTTGTAAATTGGAATAATAGTATGTCCATTTGAGAGGTATTATTAGGGTTAAATGTGAAGAAAAATTCAAGAAAGGCATTGGACAAAGTGCCTGGCACATAGCTACACTTAATGTGTTAATATAATTGCTATTTTCAATGATGTTATTGGTGTGATTATTTATGTAATTGTTTGGGGTTTTTTTCTCCTAATTCATGAGTAGGAAATACTTGAAAAAGGCTTGAAAATGTCTATATTTGCAGACATTAACCATCATCTTCTGGTAGTCATCAGATCCAGCTTAAAGATTTTGTGGGCCAGGGCTGAATTTACACACTTGACGTATTTGGTATCTAAACCAGATTCCAGTCACCTATTGCAGATTCATTTTCTCTTTATAATGTAGAAATTAAAACAGTAATATAGGCTCATATTTGTAACAGGAATCTAATCCAAGACTTTGTAGTTTGTAGAACTGATAGTGTTTAATGTTCTCTATAAGTTCATGGGGTTTAACAGGAAAGTTCACAGATTGTTCAGAGCTTGAATATGGAGTTACATTCAACTCCTCATCAATGAAGAAGCTGTGCAGGCAAGCTGAATGAAGAATCAACTAAGTTTCTTTCCCTTTGTGTAAGATATAGAGAAAACTTTGCAAAAGGAAGAACTACATAATAATTATTAAATTGTTGTTATTACTCCAAATTTTCACCTGATTGTAATATATGAATGTAAAATAGATTTTTGAGTTGCAGTCAGTGTAAAGACCATTCTGTGTGAGTGTTGTCTCATTATTATTCTTCAAATTTTAATTTTTGTGTAAGGTTACTCTGTTTTGACCTGCCTAGTTTTCTTGGTCATGGTTGGTTGGGTATTTGAGATATTTCCCACTTCTTCCTCTTATAAATAGCACTGCTATGAATATCTTCTCTTTCAAGTTACTCCTCTGTTGTCTACCTCCCTACCCCCAATTAATTCCTAGGGGAATATTCTGCAAATTAATCAAGGTATGTTTTACATTCTATTTACTGATAGTTAGGTTAAAACTCACTTCACAAGTAGCTTGCTATTGGAAATGCAAGTACTATAGATTGGACTAAATGTAGGTCTTTTTAGGTGGTTGCTTTTTATAAGCAAGAAAACCTTCTACCAGCATAGAGTAAGTTACAAAGAGAGTTCTTAAGGTAAAAGGAAGAATATAAGGTACAAGAAGACCCTAGGGAAATTAGGTAGCTCCTAATTCCTCCTGAGTCTGATTTTCAGAATGTTGTTTTCTTTTCTTTGTATATCATGTACACTCTAAGTTTTAAAAGTAGAGAGGACTATTGTGAAGATAAATATGTAGCAGTTTTAGATTCATTGTAAATAGGCTTCCTTCCATTAGTGCAGATATGAGTATGTCTTGGACTTCAACATCACATAATCCTTTTGTTACAGAAATCTACTTTCATTTTTCAGACCTTAAATACAGATGGGAGTTTCTGTCTTTATAGCAGTCCTGCTGCCAGATACAGTTCAGCCTTGATGGAAAGGAAGTCTTGTGGCCAAATGGGTGGAGATCCATGGTACAAGGCCATAAAGATAAAAATGGAAAGAAAAGAAAAAACAAGGGCATCGGGACATGGCTCTGTAACAAAGATAAGCCCTATTATCGGTGTTGCTTGTTCTGAGGGTAGGGACCTCTCTAAACTTGTAAAAGCAATGAGTTTGTTATTTTTAGTTTTAGTTTAGTTTAATTTGTTTTTGGTTTACAGTAATTGGACACAGATCAAAATTCAAATGAAAATTAGGAAACCTCTAAGTTCCCCTATTTTGGGGCAGCCACTATTACCAATTAGGTGATTATCCTTCCCGAACTATTCTGTACAGAAACAAGTTGATGTGTATATATACATGCACATGTGTTTCTGTGTATGCACACACATGTTTTTTCTTTTTCTTTTTTCTGTAACCAGTGGTGCATCATAACATACTGTTCTACACTTTGCTTTTTCACCTAACATTGAATCTTGGAAATTCTATAACAGTAGTTTTTTTTATTCTTTCAAAGCACTTTAAAAATATCGTGTGCCTACATTGGTGAAAGTAACTCTTAAACCAAGGATTAGGCCCTAGGGAGTAGGCCTGGTACGTAACAGTATCCAAGAAATGTTTGTTGAATGAGCGAGGGAGGGAGTGAGTGAATTATTTTATTAATTTAAGGTACAAAATAGAAAGAGGCGGAAAGCTAAGTATTTCCTCAAGTTTTGAGACTCTTGACCTAACACTGACCCTGGGATCCAGTGAAATCTAAGGGATAACATCACAAAAGGCATATCTCTTTTAAAAAGCCATCAGAAATTCTCTTTAAGGCTTCATGTAGGGAGATGTCAATAGGAAGAGATGCTTCTGGAGGTGGGGGAAGAATGGAGGTATGGGATGGCCCCTAGATTCCAGGAGCCAGGATACATATTATACAGTGTCCTGGTTCTGCTGTGATGGGACTCCGGGCCCTGGGGCTGGGTTCATCTATTCTGTGCTGTTTTTCTTCCAGTGCAAAACAAGGGTATTGCAGTAGAGTATTTCAATGGGCCATTCTAGCTCTAAGATTATGTAATGTATAATACCACAATTTCCTGTCTGATTACCAACTTGCACAGACATTGTGTTGAACCTGCATTTACACAGATAAAAAATGAGGTGTCCTTTCTCTAAGATAATAAAGAGCCTTATAGGTTATTGGCAAAAATGTGATTATGAAGATTGCAAGATTAGACAGTTGAAAGTTGTTTGCAATAATTATATTCCTCAGAAAAACCTACTGGCCAAACTATTGAGACAGAAACAGATGAACTAAATACCCCACACATTGACACACTTTGAGAGAATTAATACTCTGTAGTTTTAACCTTTAAAAGTTAAAACACATCAGATAATTGTAATATTAAAGTTATTCCGTAGTAAATATAGTTGTTATAAATGATAAATAATGCATACAATATACTTAACAGATTTAACTATTAAATATATCTCACTATTAAAATAACTAATAGAAAGTATCATTCATAGTAAAATAATTTTTTTCTCTTTATTTTAGTTAAGTATGAGAGTGAAGCTAATAAATATTGGGACACATTTTACAAGATTCATAAGAATAAGTTTTTCAAGGATCGAAATTGGCTGTTGAGGGAATTTCCTGAAATTCTTCCAGTTGCTCAACAAACTGAAGAGAAGACAAAAGAATCGTTATGGGACCGTGTAAACACTGACGCTGCGAACTGTTTCTCGAGAAAGCGCTGCCCTGCTGTGCCTGAAGAAAAAAGCTGTAAGGAAAGTTCTAGCTTGTCAGGCGGTCAAAGCGAGGCCGCATCCGGTTTCTCCGCCCTCGACCCTGAAGCACACAGGAAAGGACCCCTGGAGACGGCGTCGTTTCCCGGGAGCAGAGCCGCGTTCCGGATCCTGGAGGTGCTGTGCTGCGCGGCAAAGACGGAGGGCGAAGCACCTGGAGCGCTCTTTCCGCACTACTCTATTAATCATCCGGGTTTTTTCAGGGGAGAATGATCAAGTCTAACTAAATAAATTTTCAGGATATTTTTGTTCATAAGCAAATTTAAGGAACTCTTATCTTTAATGAGTCAGGTGTTAAGTGTGTGATATTAATTTTTTTTTTACTTTGTCAGTTTTAATATCTAAGTTGAAGGCAGTTTTAAATACTAATAAAGTTTTGGCCTTAACTTCCATCATCTCTTTCTGTTATTACCCCTTTTGAGGTGAAATAGAAATGTGAGGTATATAATTTGCTATAATTGGTGTGGACTTTGATTTTCTATTCTTAAAAATACACTTCTTCCTTATGATTATAAAGGTAGAACATATTAATTACAGAAAATTTGCTAAAGAGTAGATAAGAGAAATAAAATTATCTGTAATCCCACTGTTAACATTTCACTGACATTTTCTCTTATTATTTACACTGTTTTATATAACTGAACTATAGTGGAGGTCTTGTTTTGTTTCTATTTAACATTATATCATAAGTTGTTTTCCCTATCTATAAAATTTTTCTATAAATATTTTCATGGCTGCAAAATACTTTACTATATGGAATACTGTAATTCTACTTACATTTTTTACACTTTTGGGCATTTAAATTGTTTTCAGGTTTCTACAGCAAACGTCTTTGGGTATAGACTTTCTCACATTTTCTTTTATTGCCTCGGGTTAGATTTACTGGTTCATAACTTATATAAATGAATTAACATTCTTAAGATGTATTGCCAGATTGCTGTGTAAGAAGCTGTGCTAACACAGTTCACACACAGTTCATGGCAGCCTGTGCGTGTTTCTTCCCATCCTCATTGACTGGAATACTCTTCTTTTAATGCTTTCCACTTTCTAAGACAAAACATTACATTACACCTTGTTTTAACTTGCATTTCTTTGATTATTAAGCAGGTCGTATAGTTCTTCAAATGTTTAGAAGCCATTCATACTTCTTTTGTGTTCTCTTTATTTTCTTTGCTTATTTACCCATAGTTTTCTTTTAAATGAGCTCTCTACCCTTCATCATATTTATTGCAAATGTGTTTTTTTTTCACACTGTGTTGGTCATCTTTTAATTCAGTTTATTTTGGTTTTGGTGTGTAAAAATTTTAAATGTTTCCATAGTTAAATGTCTCAGTATTTTTCATGTGATTAATTCCATTGCTTTTGAGTTTTAAAAAATCTCCTATATCCAGAGGCCCAGTAAATTTCTTGTGGTTTTTTTGATTAAAAATCTGACATTAGGAAAATTTAACCTGGTTTCATGACATTTATTTGTTCTTTGATTTTAGGTTGGCTGTGGTGCTGGAAATAGCGTTTTTCCAATTCTGAACACTTTGCAGTGAGTTTTATATATGTATGGGATGTTGAGAAATTCTGGGAGAATGTTGTCATGTATATACAGGTAGAGTTCTTGTTTGCATATAAATAAAGACTAAGGCAAATTTCAAAAGCAGTGTCTTAGTCTTAGAGCTTAATTTCAAGTGAACTGGGAACTTCTGTGAAAATAGTGTCTCACAGCCATGGATTGTCCACCTCGAACTGAAGTATTTTCTTAAGCTCATGTTTGTGTAGAAGGGTAAATAAGAAAAGAGCAAGAAAAGGCCAAGAGATTTAATCCTTCCACTAAGCTGTGAATTGCTAAACTTCAAAGATTTCATCCTCCAGGACACATAGGTGTCATTTTATACTTAAAGAATAGCATATAAAGCTTATATTTTAATCCTCATTTTATTGTGTTATTACTTCTGGAGCCACACCCAGGATAAAATCTTTAGATGTCAAATGATTGTCTCTAGACTTGAAATTGTTTGGGGGTAACAGCAACCAACCCTAAGGCTCAAAAAGGAAGTCGAGGATGGGGAAGGAGATGTTTGCCTGCCCTGCCCTTCCTCCCCCACACCTCACCTGTGTGTTTTAGTGTCTCCATGACAGAACACACCTTGCAAAACTTAGTTCTAACACCTTTTACCTAGGTTGGAAGTTTACACAATAGCTTCTGCATTACTTTCCCCTTATCAATCACCATAAGCACATTCTAGGACATTTCCATTAGAGGAAATGGGAGGGGCGTCGAGGAGGTAGGGGAATTACCCATTATCCTAACACAGCTGCTCCCAGAATTTTTGTTTTCATTCTTTTCAGTCTTTTCTAGATGTATATTTCTTAATTTAAAGATGCTATTTTAACTTTAATTATGAAAATGTAAACGCTTTCAAAAAAGTAAAGGGTTACACAATGAATCTCCATGTACCCAACACCTTGATTCAATAATTATAATATAAAGCCAACATTATGACACTTTATTTTTACAAATGATGGGTCTTAGGATGTATCCCCAAAAGATCAGGACATTCTCCAGTACCATTATAAACTGAACGTAATGAAGAGTGAGTGTTCCCTAACAGCATCAGATTGAACTGGTTAAAGTAGGCAGGCAGAAGTGATGCTGGCAGATTGTCAGTTCTGAATGGCCTTTCTCTTTTGTGCTTATTTCCTCTGTTATCTCTTTTCCAATTTCTGGGCTGAAATTTCCTGTTCCTTTAGCACATAGCCAATGATCTCCAAGCTTATAATACACAGAAATCTATTACATTGGCAGTCGATTATGTGCTACTTTATGACTCATCTCAAGGTATTATTTAGCATGTCATTTCTTTATGTCTTATCTCTCCAACCTCTGTTTATATTCCTTTTGGGAGACAGCATATTTTACCCTAATCTGTTTTTCCAGGTAGCCTAGCGGTACAATTCAGATAGTTTGAGCTCAGTACATATTGACTCATTAATATCTCTGATTCCCCACTTGTTAGTTGTGTTTTTCCCTCTCTGCTTTCCTTCAACTAATAATTGCAAGCTCTGGCCTCCTCCACTCCTTGGCTTTTCTTGTCTGTGTCTTTATTTTGCCTCGTATTCCCATTTTAGAAATCACTGTACCTCAGTAATCTGAGTTTATTAATTCATCCTTTAAAAAGCAACCAGTGCCCTGGCCAGTGTGACTCAGTTGGTTGGAGCGTTGTCCCATGTACCAAGAGATTGCAGGTTCAATTCCCACTCAGGGCACATGCCTGGGTTAAGGGTTCGATCGCTGGTTGGGGCACCTATGGGAGGCAACCAATCAGTATTTTTCTCTCTCTTCCTCAAATCAATAAACATATTTTAATTTTTTTTTAAAGTCAACCAGTGATTAACCTTCCCAAAAGAAGATCAGACTTTTTTCCCCACCTAAAAAATTATGTTTTATTATAGTTTTGGAGAGTATAGAGTTAATGTTTTACATTTTCAGAATATTTTACTATAATTACACCTTCAGAATTGAGAAGTCATAACATTCTCCAAAGATCAGTTAATGCTTAAACCCTCCTACAGGAGAGTGCTTGATGGTGTGGTGGTAGTAGTGATAGTTACACCTGCTTGCTGGGAGAAGGGCCAAGGCAGTCAGCTGACTTTACAGAAAAGCTCTGAAACGTCACTGAGTGGTCATAAGACTTCAACTTGGACTGCTGATGCAGTGGGAATTCAGTCTCAGAGGTCGTGCTGCTGTCCCAGTAGGACACAGGGCAAATGGCCCATTCTTTCCTTTAGCAACTAGACTGCTGTGCTGTGTGGGCCTTTAGTGACCACTGCCCAAAGGGAGACTGCATAGCTTTCATGAGCTACACATGGCAGTGTCCAGAGCAGCATTTTGAGTTAAGTGGAAGTTTTTACAGAACCCTGTTAAATGCTTATGTTTCTAAGTTCCTGGAAGACAGAAGGAGATCTTCCTTTAATATTATGATAGTGATAATAATAACAGCAGCAATAAAAACATAAGAATGACGAACAGTTACTAGGTGCTTGCTCTAAATTAGACAGCTTTCTAGAAACTTACATGAATTCATCAGTCCTCATAACCACCTTAGATGCCATGTTTATCTCTATTCGAAAGATCAGGAGAAAAGAGTTTCAGAGAGATTAGCTATTCCAAGGTCACACAACTAAGTTGTAAAGCCAGGTCTCCAGGTTCAGGCAGTCTGGTTCCAGAGCCCTTGCCCTTAGCCATCGTATCGCATAGTGCTATGCACACCCGAGTATTTATTGAGAACATTTCAAACGCTTGTGACCGCCGGCAGTTACCAGTCACAAATACATGGATTTCATAGGAAATGAGAGGAGTTTGGCTGCAGTCAGTCACTGGGTTCATGTGGGGCAGACGAGAAAGGACAGCCAGTGCGAATTTTAACTTCGATTCCATGCTGGTTAACTTTTTGTGACCAAATTCTATTCCTCATACTTAAATTTATTTGGACAGATCTTAAATCGAATGTCAATCCCTAGTGCCACAGAATGAGTGAATTATGCATGAACATAGCGGTCATCAGTTCGCAGCATTTAAGAGTGTAATCTGAGCCTGGGGGAGATTTTGCTAAATGTGCTTATATTCCATATTTATTTAAAAGTCCTCCTTGCTTGAGGTGCTTCCTGAATGAAATCAGAAGTTCTAACTGTGTGCCTCAAACACTCCTGCGTATCCTGCCTCATACCAGTTTGGGGTCTTGGGGTCAGCTCTGGTTCCCATCCCTGGAGTGTGACTCCCGCCTCTATACCCGTGTTCCTTTCCCCTTCTCCCCACTTAGCAATGCCATCCTCCTCCTTCAAAATTCTTAAGACTTACACCTCTAGGAGCCAGTCCTATAGTACTAGTGTTAAAACCAATTATGTCCCCAAGTAGGCTATAAAACCCACTACCGCCAGAAGCAACATGAAGGCCACCCATAAACTACTATAGAGGACAATCTTTACAAAGAAGAAACGACAAGCCAAGTGTCATCCAAAAGTCTATTAAGGAAATACTTATTAACTAGTTCAAACCTAGTTTTTGTTCTTTTGCAATCTGAGCATATCTGGGTTCTGGACTTCAATGTTGCCCTTTGTGTTTATAGGAATGCTCCAGAGTCATTTCTTTACTGTTGTGATTTTGCTTCTGGAGCTGTGGAGCTGGTGAAGGTATGACTTACATTTTCTTTAAAGAGAGCCATGTAAGAATCTGATTTATTTGCTGTTGAAGTGATTGGCTGGGGTGGGGAGGATGTTTCCACCTCAGATGTTATCTGTGACCATTTTTAACTGAACTTTTACTATTTCTGGGAACCATATGATCAACTGATGCCTAAGATATAACCCTAAAACAATAAAAGTTGTTTTGAATTTAACATAGAGTTGAAGGGACTAGTACAGCCAGAAAGGCCAACAGCTCTGGCAAGGCGATCTTGTTCACATTTACATCTGTAAAGCCTTAGACACAGTCTGGCACAGAGTAGGCGCTCACAAAATTTAAATTTTTGACAAAAAAAACCCCTGAAATGTCCTAGAAGGTAAGGAAAACAGTGGGGAGCCTGGACTTACTTGACTAGTCCCCAAATGCTAGTGAATGCAACCTTAGCGAGGAGAGGTGTTGCTGATGTTAGGGGATGGAAAAGGAAAGGAACTGCAAACAGAAATGTGTAGTAAACACATGGAACATGATTTCTGATAATAAGAGTAACAGTTATTCATCGTAGACTGTTTCTAAAATACTGAAAAGCCTAAAGGGGGAGGTAAAATTTACTTCCAGTTACACTTCCTAGAGTCCGAGGGTGAGTCAATGTCAATATTTTGGTATATATCCTTGTACTGTTGTTTTTGTAGGTGAAGTGTGTGTGTGTGTGTGTGTGTGTGTGTGTAGACTCTAATGCAATCTTTTAAAATATAGTTTGCATACCCTACAGTTCGCCGTTTTAAGTATGTAATTCAGTGGTTTTGAGTGTGTTTGCAAGTTGTGCGACCATCACCGCTATCTGACCTTCATCATGTCGTACATTAAAAGCCAAACGAGGCGTGGAACAAGCGGTCAGGGAGAGTGCGGAGGAGCCTCGGACATAACACAAGGTCGTCTCCCAACAGCGCTGCCCCTGGGTCAGGAAAACTGCCCCCCTCCGCCGTGAAAATGCAGGAGGGACTGCAATCAAGTCCAAGTGTTAGACGTGATTTTTGATGGCAGCTTCGAAGTAAGCTAACAGTACTGAATCGGAAATAAAGTGCATTCACATTTATAGAAGAAAGGCACTTAGGAGCATACTTTTTACTTCTTTGGGAGAAGAAAAAAAATTGACGTCTTTATTTTAAGAAAAATACTATAAGTCTGACTAGTCTTTTTTCTCCTTCGTATTCCCGTATCACGACAGTCGCACCCATCCTACAGAGCAGCCCAGTGTTGCGCCTTTGTGCACGACGTTTGTGATGACAGCGCGCCCTACCCCTTCCCGGACGGGACCCTGGACGTCATCCTCCTCGTCTTCGTGCTCTCTTCTGTCCACCCCGACAGGTGAGTGCCCACGACAGGGGCAAGCAAGTGCGCGAAGCCCTTTACCAGTGGTAGTTTTTAGAGCTATCGAGGCAAAAGTGACAATTCTTGAATTTATTACTTAGTGAACGACGTTATGTATAATATGCAGCCTTTTAAATACAGTTTTTACTTTCTTCAGACTTTTAGAAAGAAACTGGTCAAACGACTTCATCAGTGAGCTTTCTGTCACTGTCAGAATGAAGTGAGCACATTCTGGCAAGACACATACCTATTAAAAGTGACAGTGCTTCAAGGAAATTACAAATTCCAAACAGTTTAATAGACTGCCAAGAGGGAAATTGTGCTTGGTGATCAGAAACAAACATCTTTGATTTAGCATCTTGCTGAACGTTGGTGAAGGGGTGGGCTGGGAGTCTACTTGGCCCCACATAGGTCTGTCATGGGGCTTTACGAAAGTTGTTTTAAGGAAGTACACCAGGGAATTATGGATTATCGAAATTTGCCAGATTAACCTTGCACCTTTATAATCTAACATTGACCTAGCGGCATTATTCAAATATTTATGACCTAAATTTTTTGGTTCACACACAATGTTCTGAAACAGTAAACATAGCTTTTCTCCTTACAGGAAGCATAAAGAGCTATTACCAGCAATTAAAATAATCACTTTTCTTAAAATTCTGTCATCTCATATGTATTAAGGCCCATGCGTGGTGTCAGGGGATGTTGTGCTTTTGTAAGTTTCTTAAAATTGGGTTTTCTTCTGTGGGGGTAGATCCAGCTCCAGGAAGGAGCCTCTGGGAGTAGATACAGAGTTGACCTCAGCCCCCCTTTTGTCTGATGAGTGTGGGCCTTTCCCAAAGAGGCTGAGTTACTGTGCGCTTCTTTCTTTACAATTACAAGGTCACTAGGGCTCTTTACAGTCCTCCTTCTCATTCAGAGGTGAGCACTCTGACTACTTGTGGGGAAAAAAATAGATTTCTAAATAAATCTGAATGAAAGATATAGTTTGTACATAGTGGGATGTATCAGGTTCCATGAAGCTACTTCTTCTCCCAGCCTCTATAACCTATATTTTCAGCTGATCCGTTTCGACTGCTGGCGTTATTCAAGCACTAGTAGAAGGGTGGCATCTATGTGTTTCGTTTCATAGTTAAAAGGATGGAGTAGGTGGATAGAGAACAAGATTTTCTATTTGACACTCATAACAGGAAATGTTTAAATTCCCAATAAGACCACAAAAGGACTATTTGAAATTAGTTTAGATAATATTTTTCTCATGATTTGAATTGAATGTTAAAGAGAGGGGCAAACAGGTGTCTTAGATTGCTTGTATAGTACAGTACATTCCTTCTATTTATTTATTGTAGAGTAAACGCAGATGTATCATGTCACTTTCTTACCTACATGGGCATGAGTTAAAAATAAGGTAAATGAGAAGAAAGAGTGCAATAGTAATTGAAAAGGCAAGGCAGTATCTTTAGGGTCATTTACGACTATGGTAGTAGATTCGGCCCCAGGAAATTTCTAGAAAAGTAGCTTCTTGCCAGCTTGTAAAATCTATGCACAAATGAACAGCAAACGGTTCAGCTAGACCTTGAGTCTGCAGGTCCCAGCTTTTTTTTTTTTTTAATAGATGGGAAAGGGAGAGAGAAAAAGAGGGAGAGAAACATCCACATGGGCGAGGGACATAGACTGGTTGCCTCTCTCACGCCCCCACCTGGTGACCTGGCTCACAACCCAGGCATGTGTCCTGACTGGGAATGGAACCAGCGATCCTTCGGTTCCCAGGCTGGTGCTCAACCCACTGAGCCATATCAGCCAAGGCTGGAGTCCCAGCTTTAGTGGTAATACACCATAGGAGGCTAAAAAAGAGGAGTTTACTGCCCTTCTTGTCACTAAAATAAAAGAAAGCATTATATGTTTCCCACAGAACCAAACATAGCATGGGCAGTCAATACACATTTTTAAAAATATCTCCTTTTCCTTCTCCAGAGAGACAGGTGAGGATGGCAGAGTTGGCCCGAGTCGGGTAAAGAAAGAAAAGGGGCTTTCTCCCATTCTCGTCGGGCCCATCTCACTGCCAGCCCGCTTCCACCCACAGTTCCTAGGACCTAGTCCTGGAACTGCATCCTAAGCCACCGTGGAAGGTTCAACAAAAGCAGCTCCCGCTGCTTGCCTTTTAGCCACAACACCAGATATTAGAGGAGGGTTGGGAAGGAAGGATTTGCAGAAGGAAGCAGCTACATTCTAAACTACAGTCGACCCTTGAACAAAGTGGGGTTAGCAGTGCTGGCCCCCACACAGTTGAAAGCCTGCATACAACTTTTAACTCCCCCAAAACTTGGCTATTACTAATAGCCTACTGGTGACTAGAAGCCTTACCATAAACAGTCAATTAACATATATTTTAGATGTTATTGTACTCTTGCAATAAAGTAAGTTAGTGAAAGGAAAATATTGTTAAGAAAACCGTAAGGAAGAGGAGATACATTTACAGCATGGTGTTGTATTTACTGATACCGTAAGTTTACGTCATCTGTTTCTAAGCTGGATTGTCAGCACCCACGTCAGTTCTGTCTTACAGGATACAAATCTCTGTCCTGTTATACATACTGCTAACACTAGACATCAAAAGTGAACAGACACTGTGAAAAAGAAATTCATACTTATTTAGGGGCATAACATTTCGTCAGCAATATGATTGCTTTATGGTAGCCTACTGTGGTCAATACTGTCGCTGTCTGGTAGTCAGGAAATCGCAGGAAAGGTTCCAGTGTGTTTAGGGAAAAGCCCATGTGTAAGCGGACCGGTGCTGCCCAAGCCCGAGTTGTTTGCGGGTCAACCGTGTTTGGCTGTGCATGTTTTTGCATTTTTGTTTCATGCTCATTTTAGTAAAGATTGCAGAAAGAGAGTTTTCCCTGTAAATAAAACACTCACCCTGAAAGTGAGTTATTTTAAGGGTTAGGTGTAGCTTTATTTAATTGCCAAAGCCTAAGGATATAAGCACAGTTGAAAAAAAAAAAACCCTGTAATAAAATAAACAAAGAAAAGTACTTTTTTCCCCATTCATGTACTTATGTTCCAGTTTTTTAAAAGAGCTTTTCATCTAATCATGCCGCTTCTTTCTGCTATCCCTCTCTCTTGTTTACACAGTTATTTTCATTTCCTCACTGTTCATTTCTTTTACAACCTGCCAGAGTCTGGCGGCTCTTTGCCCCATCGTTCCACTGAACAGCATTTTAATTGGAAGGAATGTCCTGATTATCTGATCCCAAACCCTCATTTTTAAAATAAAAAGTCTCAGAAGCTCTAAGTAGTGTGGATAAAGCAAGGATGGCAGGGACTTAGCATGCCGGCTCCCACTGACCACTTTCCCCGGGGCAGACATCGATGACTGGTTTTGTGCTCTGATCTTCGTTCCCAGTGAGCCCTAACAGTTTCCAATGCCGCTCTGTCAGCAGCCAGTGTCAAACACTGGGCATTGACATAAGATCTGAAATCTTTGCCATCTCTCACCCATAACCGCACTAAGTCCATGAACACTTAACCAAAAACATTATGTCAAGAGCAGTGACAAGGGGTCGTATTTGATGGGGAACCAGATGAATAGAATGAATAATAAAAGAAAGAAAGTAAAGGCTTCCCACTATTGAGCGGGGGCTTGCAGTGTGAATAGAATTTAAATAGAGTGAGAAGGGAGTTCTTTTAGGGGAAACCACAAGAACAAAGGTGGGGGCTGCTCAGAGCCAAGCATATGATAGTTGGGCTAGAGTTGATGCTTCAGGTTAGCAAGTGGTGGGAAAGAGGTTGTAAAAATTAATTGAGCAAAGTAATGATTTGACAAGACCATCATTTTACACAGAACAATTCATCAGTAATATCCAGAAAGAATTGACAGAGAGAACAATAAAACACGATAGGAAGCTTTTCTGTTTTCAGGTCTGAGGAGGTAGCAGGCCTATGGGAGTACCAATGGGAAACAAAAGATAGAAAAAAGTATCAAAGATGTCATTTAAAAAACAGAATTTGATGACCAAATGGTTTTGGAGAGGCTATTGGGAGACTATGAAAATAAAAGGGTTTTAAGGATATGCCTGAGGTGTTACACTTTGGTGAATGATGGTACCTTTGAACTAAATAAAGAGTCAGAATAAAAAGAGCTAGCTGTGGAAGAAAGGTGAGCCCTGTTTGGATATGTACAACTTGGAATGGCTCTGGCATATGTGTTTATCTTGCAAGGAAAATGGAGCAACACCTATTTTTGTCTGACTTGGAACTACCTTAATTTGCTATAAATATCAGAAAATGTCTATGTAGGCTTTTAAAAAAATTGATTTTCAAAAGAGGAAGGGGGAGAGAGAAAGAGATTTGTTATTTCACTTATTTATTCACTCATTGGTCGGTTCTTATAGGAGCCCTGACTGGGGATCGAACCCACAACCTGGCGTTTCAGGACAATGCTCTAAACAACTGAGCTACCCAGACAGGGCCAATGTCCAGGTGGTTTTGTAGTTGAGGTTTGGCCTCATACATCAAGCTCTATAAAGGTACCGCTCTGGTCATCTGGGATCAAGAAATACTCTGCCTTTTGAATCTGATAATTCAGCAAGTTGGTGTCCTTTTTCTTTCTATATAAAATATTTTTTGTTTTTGTTGCCCTTATTTTTGTGGTTTAGACTTCTTTGGCCTTGTCGAGCAGGCTTTTCTTATTTTATCTTTAAGAAAGTTAAATGTGGCATATAAAATAAGATTTCTGCAAACAGGGTAACTTGCTCTGTTTTCAAAGGATGCAAGGTGTTGTAAACCAGTTGTCCAAGTTGCTGAAACCTGGTGGAATGCTGCTATTTCGGGACTATGGGAGATATGATAAGACTCAGCTGCGTTTCAAAAAGGGTAACAGTATATTCTGCTTCAAATCATTTTCATGTGTTTTAAAGAATGCCTTATTTATATTTCATGCCAAGACTTTGTTTTTGTTTCTGTTCTTTAAGGACCAGTTTCTCTGCTCACAGTTGTTGTTTTTCTCCAGGGCATTGTTTATCTGAAAACTTTTATGTTCGAGGCGATGGGACCAGAGCCTATTTCTTTACAAAAGGTTTGTTTATCCATAAGAGGAAATAATTAGCTGTAAAAAATCTTTTTGGTTATTGTTTACAGAGGAAAAATTCAAAAGCTTTAAAAATGGGGCTTCAATGGTTGATTAAACATTAGATGTCTTCACACTTTGGTGGCTACACCACTCTGCGTAAAAGCTTGAAAATGGCCTTTTTGCCCTCTAATCTTTTTCCAGTCGAAACTACTTTAAATAATCACTTGTTCCATCCTTATACCCAAATGAAGAGGTAGTCTGTTCCATTTTGGAGGTGGTGTTAGTTCAGATATGAAAAAAATTGATGATATGCCACAGCCAAAAGAAGGAATATGATTGTAAGAGTCCTTAGAAAATTACTTAGCTCTTTTTAATTTCTCATTAAAAAAAAAGTATTTAAAATAAATCTTGCATTCAAAGACTTCCCCCAGACTTTTGTGAAAACTATTCCAATGTGTCATTTGGGGTCTCTGCAAACCAACAAAAACTCAAACAGGGGACAACTTTCAAAACACTGAAAGTTGTAACCAATAGTGGTGTATGTCTGTGCTTGCTGTGGTCACCCGTTTATACGTGGTGTATTTGTATGAAGTATAAGAAACCCACTTGGTTTCACATGTTTCTTCCTTCACCAGTTTGCACTGGAGTGTTTGTTAGTATGAATGAAAGTTAGATGGTCACTCACTCCACTTACTGTCCCATGTTCCTGACTGCTCCCCCAACCCCAGTCACATGTCATACATTTGATTGCTATTTTCATCCCGCAGGGGAAGTTCACAGTATGTTCTGCAACGCTGGGTTAGACGAGAAGCAAAATCTGGTTGATCATCGCTTACAAGTCAATAGGAAAAAACAAGTGAAAATGCATCGAGTGTGGGTTCAAGGCAAATTCCAGAAACCATTACACTTGACTCAGAAAAGCTCCAAATTGGTATTTTCACACCATTCTCATAGCTGAGCTATGTACCATGTTAAGGTACAAACCAGAGAACTACATGATTCAAAGACTTCCATAAATTTTTCATTTTTGAAAAGATAATCAGAAGAAGAAAATATATATATTCTGCTGTTTATTGTGGGCAAACTCTTGTGTATTCTCAGCATATGTAAGTGATTTGGAAGAGTACACCATATTCTGTGTTTTCAAAACTTAATATGATCAAGCTTGTTTGGGTTTATGATGTCTGACCATTTTGTTTGAATTTTGTAAGCATTCAATTAAATTACTGTTATAAGTCAGATGATTCTGAGAAACCATAACCTTTTATTTTTTAGAAGTGGAAAAAATCACCTACTCTACATATTAGTCAAACAACAAAATTTCGCTCCCCTCCAGTGTTATCTGGTAGCAGAGAGATAGCTCACCTTGTTTCCAGGGAAAATCACAAACCCAAGGCAGAGGTGTGTTGTCTTTTGTTTTGTTGTCTGTTTTCCCCCCAAATTTTTTTTTTTTTTAATTCAGAGACTAATGTCTGAAATAGAATTTTACTTTCTCTTTCCTTTTCTAATATTGGGGAAGTATGATCCATGCTAACATTATTTTTAGATTATTAGGTGTACAGGTTGTTGTAAATTCTACATAAGACAACTGTTATCCCAAGAAAGATTTTAGATTGTAGCAGTTGAAAATTTATTTACCACCCTGCCTCAAAAAGGATATAAATTGGCTTACACGTTGCACATTATTAGAACAGAGTTTCTAAAATTGGTTTTCCATTTGTTACTAAGTACTTACATTGTGCTGAGTCTTGTGGAATAACACAGTGAACACAGACAGACCCAGCCCTGTCTTCAGAGAGCATAATATAAACAGTATCTAGCTGGCAAAATAAAATGTGCACATCCCAAGCCTCTAAATCAAGATTTAAGATAATATATGAACAAGTGCTCGTATGGGAAACTTAACAACTAGTGGACATTGATTATGAGTGACAAAAATCTGGAAGAAATAGACACTCAAATATTTCAGTTCCCACTGTTGTTCCTTTTTTGAATTTACTTAAAATTCAACTTCCTGGAAGAACGTGATTGGTCCAATTTATGCCATGGATTATTTCTTAATAGGCTGAGGCAGAGCAGCTTAATTGATGGTACCACCACAATGTATAAAATGGAGGAAAGTTCCTCCAAGGAAAATTAAGGCACTGTTATTTAAAAAGGGAGGCAGGCTGTCCAACCACAAACAACGTGTCACATGGTGGTGGTCCCTGCAGTAACAGTGGTTCTGAGAAGAGAAAGGTCTCTATGGGAAGGAAGGGGGAAGATCCAGGGCTCTGGGAGGGGCAGGTCCCAGGCTAGTCCTTGGATGTGCTCTCTCAGATGGCGAGAAAAGGCTTGTATCTGGTGTGGGACATTCATGATGAAGAATGGTGGGGAAAAAATGGGGAGGAGCTCGGCCCATTATAGAAAGACTGGAATACAGGGCATGCTGGGTTCTAGTCTCCAGACTGGAGCCATCTGAGGTTTGTTGGTTTCTCTTTTATCCGAGTCACAAGGTGTCATCAGAGTATTTAGAGCGGTTGAGTGAGGGGTCATCTGTGGACTGGAAAGCAGGGAGGCAGGGGCCAGGAAGACCATGTAAAGGTTTTTGTACCCAGTTGCTTGGTAGCAAGTCTTCACAAGTACAACATCAAGGTATGTTTAAACATGCATCAATCAGTAAATGTAAAACTTAAAATTTGCCTGAGACTCTTAATTCAGTTGTACTTCATAACTAAAATGTACATTTAAAAGCCAAACTAGTGATGAAAGTACTACATAGCATGAGGGCAGTTAGACAAGTTAATGTTGCTATGGGAACCTCAGGAGATCTTCTAGTGTCTCAATTTAAAAATCATGGCCCAAGGTGGTTTGGAAAACAACAGAAGGTAAAATTATTCTCACATTCTCACACATGTAAATTGTACTGTCTCTCTTAGTCCTAAATAGCAGATTCAAGCCAGCCTCTTGACTGGCACAGTGAAATTCATCTTCGCCTCTTTCTATAGTGTATTACAGCATGTAGTTAACCTTTAGAAACTTCAAAAATACATCCACCAAATTTGGACTGTGAGACACAAACTGTCCTCTTTTGGGCTCTGTCTAGTATAGACCTATTCCCCGTAGCTGCTCAGTGGGGCCATTTCTACCCGTGTCTGAAGCTTGGTGGTCAGTCTCTCTCTCCATTAGCCTACCTGAGTCAAGCCCCACCTCCCCCACCCCGCCGACTTCGGGTTTGATGCTAGACAAAGTGTAGATTTTTGGCAGAGGGGGAAAAAAAGGGAAAGACCTGGTTTGCAATATTGTCTACAGGTATTAAGATGGCATGAAGTATTGCAAATATATCTGCTTGGGTATTAGTTTAAAATAGTTGACAATTGCATGTAATTTTAATATTCCCCTTATGTCCATAAAGCTAGGACCAGTGAGTTAGGCAGTGTTTGATATTTAAAAATTCATCTTCTGAGGGAACTAGATGTTAAAAGGACCATTTTCTTTCTGACAGAAAAAAATATGTTCCTTCATCTTCTTAGAATATAGAAACAATGAAATATGCTATATTAAAAAAATGCACCTTCAATTTTTTTCCATTTCTCAAAATTCACTTTTGAGCATTTTCCAAATGTGAAAATCCTCACACACAGGAAGAACTGTTCGAGAAGGTTGTGAGAAAAGCCAAGGTAACAGTTTCTATTTATAAAAGTTTTGCATGCAGCATGACACACTTGTCGTATTGAAACACCCAGTTAATGTGGACTTCTGAGAACTTATTTGCTGTTTGTTTCAGTTCCATATGCTTTGCGCTCTAAATTATGAACACTGAACCTTCTACCATTATGCAATCTAAATTGTTGCTGTACTCTAGTTTATAAGGGAAAATTCACCTATATGCAAAGAGCTGCCCTCCTGGACAGTTGAACCATTTGGATGATCAAACTTCAAGTATTTTAAATTCTTGCACCCCAAAATTCCTATGCTATATTTCTATGATCTTCCTATTCATCAAAGCCAAGTTTCCAAGGTGGAATGTATCTTGCATTGTTACTTCTGGTCGGTTTTAATGTTCATTATGCTACTCACCAGTGCACATTACTTCCATTGCATCCCTAACAGACCTTGCAGAACCCCTGCCCCTCCGCTTCCTGCCTCGATTAGTCCTCAGTGCAGTGTTGGCTCGGGTATTTTTCCATACTTGTGAAAGTGCGTTGTAAATTCTAAAGCACTGAGTATATGTGAGGTGTTGTTGTTAATAAAAACATTTACAGTCTACAAGGCAGCATGCTGAGGACTCCAGCAATAGGAACTTTTTCAATGGTTTTATGAGACCTGGTGAGAAAGTCAGTAAGGTGCTGCGGAGAAGTGTGGCCTGGCGACAGACAGGAAGCATGGGTCCTGGTCCTGTTGAACTGCTTAGCGACCCTTAGCTTAGCTCTGCCTGCTAAGTTTTTTATAGACTACACTTTTATTTACTTCATGTAATCCTCAAAGTCCTGCGAATTAATTTTTATTATGACTGACATATGAGACGAGGACGCTGAGATGCTGGCTAGATTCTGGGGACAGCCACACTCTGTCCCCAGACCTGATTCCAAAACCTCTGCTTTTGTCAGTGCACTTTTATTTTATTTTTTTATTTTTGGGGATATAATTTTTCACTTTCTTACATTTTATTTATTTTTAAATGTATTTTATTGTATTTTTCCATGACCATGTGTCCCTCGTATGTCATCCCTCCCCCGCCCCTGTCATCCGTGCACTTTTAATTGAAAGGCTCAAGTGCTGCTCAGAAAGCTGCTGGAGAAGAAAGAGAGTTCCTGAATAAGATGGGGAATTACAACAATGAATGGGAATTTGGATCAGACAGCCTTCAAGGTTACTATGGCTCATTCTAGATCCAGTGATCTACGCAATAAGTAGGCTGTACCTACCCCCAGTAACACACTGGGAAGGAAGAGAAGAAAAGGAACTGGGAGCAATGATGAAGCAAATGCTTTTTCTCCATTCTTTTCAGCATTCGGTCTAATTCTGCTCTCGCCCCACCCACTTCAGCTTTCAGCCTTCAGCCTTCTACTTGGCTTCCTTCTGAGTAAGCAAAGCACCCAATACTTGAATACTCCTCACTTAAAGAAAAAAATTAGTCTGTACAGCAAGCGGGGGAAAGCCTTCAAAGGGACTCAGCTCTAGTGTAATCTAATATAGATGAACTCAGAGAGAGTGTCAATAATAAAATACGAGTGAAAACATCTTTATTTAAAACATTGTATGTACTTTAGTGCCAATTTGAGCATGAAATATTGAGCATTTCTTAGAATATGGTTTGGGATTTGAGAGACACAAAGGTACTAGCAGGATAGCTTTGGTGTAGTTATAAATACGAATAGAAGTAAAATAACAGTTGCATCTTCATTTATAATGAATCGATATTGTGGCCTCACAGCTACAGAGAAGAATGGATGCCAAAATCTGTCATACCTTAAGTGACAGGGAAGAGTCTTGGAGACAAAATTTCTTTTTCCTCTGAGTATGAATCAGCAACATGCAGTAACAAGCAAGTAATAATAGCTCTGCTGTGAGTGCCCACAGAGGGTAAGAAAAACAGCACTGAGCTGAAAAGGCAAGCGCACCTGCAGCAGGAGGGGCCCAGACCGCCGGGGAGCACAGCTCCCTGGAGCACCATCCTGAAATGTCTCACAGCACGGCGACCCAGGCTCTGGCAAGCTGGGTTGCCATGAGATTGATGGAGCATATTAAAACCTCCAGATGGTGGAAGACAGCCCACCCTCTGCTGCCTCTGCAACTCGTCAGAGACAGCTACAAGGTACCACCACTTGTCCAAGAGTGTAAACAGCTGCTTGGGTTCTACAGCACATGCCGTTTCACAACAACTTAACCTTTAGCAAGCAGCAGCTAGAGGCAGGTGAATGAATAAATACACATTAACACTGGAGGGGAAGGAAAAATACTGTTTTCTTCTACCCTTCTAAGTCCTTGGCTAAGACATGTCTGTATTAAAAGATAGATGAACAGTAGAAAAACAAACAAAATTTAATACCATGTATACCTCTTCTGTACACAGGAGAGACCCTGGGTAAACTGGGTAACTCCCCAAAATGGCCAAAGCCATTTGGATAAAAGATGTTCGGGGTGGGGAGCCAGTTCAGGGAGGTAACCAGGAAAAGCACAGTAAACTGGGCAAGGTTGTTAGGCAGATTTGAGTTCTTGCCTTCTCCATTGATAAGGGTTTCTAGAGATGTAGAGTCATCCTTCTCTTTCTGATACTGAGAGCGAGACACTCTTACAAATGGAGATTTGCCTTGTGTAAATGTCTCTTAAAAGTAACTTCACCCTGGCCGGTGTGGCTCAGTGGATTGAGTACCACCCTGCAAACCAAAAAGTTCAATTTCCAGTTACAGCATGTGCCTGGGTTGCCACCGGTGCCCAGTGGGGACATGCCGGAGGCAACAGATCCATGTATCTCTCATACATTGATGTTTCTCTCCCACCCTCCCCCCTCTCTAAAAATAAATGAAGAAAATCTTTAAAAATATATGAGTAATTTTTACTCAGTTTTCAGAGCTTTTCCTATGTCTGCTATTTTCTTAAAAAATAATCAGCCTAAAATAATTGGTATGCCAAAGAGCTGTATTTTGGGGTGACAAATTCTGCTCCCTTTTACCTTACATAGAGAGAATAAAGGTCAATACTGGAAGCGCACACGGACTCCATACAGTTACGCATAGTGTCCAGTTAGCTGCGTCCTCGGCACCCGGTGACGTGCATCTTCGTCTTTGATTCTCCCCAGCAGACAGGCTCCCTGGGGGCTGGGCCCGGACAGCACATGCATTTCTCTCAGCTCTTCCCTGCCAAACTAGCTAAGCCATTGGCTGTCTCCTAAAAAGCCCCTACCATCATCTCTCCTGCTTGGGCCGATGGGGTTTGGTCCTGGAAAACTGAGTTTTGTTATTCTTTTACAAATTTGTTGGCAGTTTTCAGTCCATTCCTCCTTTCTCAGTTAATCTTTATATATTGATTATTGATTGTTTCCAAAAAAAAAAAAATATGGGAACAGCTATCACCCTGTGTATCTTAAGCCTTTTTCATAGGGGAAAAGTGCTAATAAAACCAAGTGACTTCCTAAAATTCATGATGAGATACTGTTGTGTCAATTGCATTAGTTTTTTTTCTTTAATGTTATGTATTTAACATAACCAGTGCTCCGCAATTGCTGCCCCTTTTCTCTCATTCTCTCATCTCTTGCTTCCCAAGAGTGACTTGTCTTTCTCCTGAGGCTGTCCTGCTGAACAGAATGTTCGGGGTAAAGAATGTGAGAGCTCTTCATACATCCTGAGTTATGCCCCATTCCCTCAGGCGAGCTGAGACAGTGTCCCCTCAAGCGGCGTTTGGAACTAGCACCGAAAATCACCTGAAAGAGAATGGCTGAAATTGCCAGCGTCACATGCTGCACTGAGGCAAGGAAATTTCTGTCTCCGAGGATAATTGCTTTTCTCATTGCTCACACTTCTTCCTTCAGAGTCCTCATTTATTTTCATGTATATATTCCATTTTGACCATCTAGAAGATATTTTTAAAGGTGTCTTTTTTAAATCCAAGCGAAAGATGAGATTTAGGATCCAGAAAAGTATTTATTCTATGAGTGTATCCTTTCCATGAACGTATGTGTTCTTAATCAGCCAGCCTTTCCCAGGTCTCTTCATTTGCAGGCTTGTTTCCTAATAGAACACTTGGGCTCTGGAGATGAGTGAAACAAAGCTTTATTATAACCATTGTCGAAGTATGAAACGTCCAAACCTGGAGAGAATTTTTATGAGTTCATTTGAGCCAAACCAACGACAATTGCCAGGAAGCAAAATCTCAATGGATTGAGGAAAGGCTACAGAGAATGGCAGTTTTTCACTTTATTTTATACATCATAATCAAAGGAGAGGGCGTAAGGGGTTACATGAAATCCATAGGTGATAGATTAGGGAGGCAGGAGAAAATAAAGTGGGGGGATCTCTGAGACTGGATAAAGAGTGAAACAGATAGACACATGCCTTTTACATTGGTGGGTAGAGGGAAGTTAACATTTATAGCACATAGAGACAGACGGCATACATGGTATAAGATAACAATAGGGGCCCTGGCTGGTGTAGCTCAGTGGATTGAGCACGGGCTGCGAACCAGGCATCGCAGGTTCGATTCCCAGTCAGGGCACATGCCTAGGTTGCAGGCCGTGGTCCCCAGCAACCGCACATTGATGTTTCTCTCTCTCTCCATCCCTCCCTTCCCTCTCTAAAAAATAAATAAATAAATAAATAAAATCTTAAAAAAAAAAAAAGATAACAATAGGGGTTCTGTGGTTTGATGCTCCAGTAGGAGATTGTGCCCTGAGGGGTCTGGAAAAGGAAATTACCCTGACATTCCAAATATATGTTATTGTAGATAGAAAAAAACAACAGACAGGCTCAGTTAAGGTAAAGGTTGACCTTTGTCGGGGAAGATGCGGGTCTAGGACATGGCTACCTGCCATGAACTGCCTTTCATCAGGAAGTTTTCATTCCAGACCGTCCTATGGGGTTACTTTAGGTCTCTGAGTTTATAAGACCTCCCCTGAGCTTGTCAGGGTTAGTGCGTGGCCCTGTTTTCGACCACATCATCCTTGTTGGACTCACATCTTATATGCTTTCTCTTCCTGACTCACTCTCCAGGTGCTTCTTTCCCTTGCCAAAGAGTGGAAGGAAATACTTTTGCAGATCTTTTGTTTACTTCAGGGAAACACACACACACACACACACACACACACACACACTCTGATCCAGGCTTTCCCATTTAGGAGTGCTGCTCATTTCCTGACTGGCCTTTAGAGTTTGGCTCAGAAGCAACTTGGGGATTTGTTTTTCACCGCGAGTGAAGGGAGCTGGGTGCCCAGCAGCCTCATGCTGGAATGAGAATGAAGTTCTGCTCATTCCCTGGATAAGCGAGCTGATGTTGCCGTCATAGATTTGCCCCCACTTCCCAAAAGTTGTCATGTTTAGTTATTTACCTTTGACTTTTTTAAAAGACATTTTAATGGGGTTGATTCTCCTCTGAGTGAACGCAGAATCTGATCGTGTGCACAGAGAAATGCTGAAGAGTGATGAATTCCCTGTTTGCTGTTCGTCACCTGCACCCCGGCGCGCTGCACAGCGTGTGTAGGACTTACTCCAACCCCAGTTCCGTTGCTAGTTGTCTGGCCTGGCACAGGAGGAGCTGCAACACAAAGGGGTTGGGCTTGGGCCACCTCACTTTCTGGGTCCCCAAGATTGCCGAGTTAATGAAATTTTAGTTAATATTCAGTTGAACATTGTCTTATTTCATGTAAGTTTTGTAAATCTTTGGTGCTTCTCTCTGGCACATTTTATTCTAGGTATGCAACTCTATCCATACTATAATTATGTTTATATATGAATATAAGCTACTCTTGGTTCATCCTACCTTGGGGAATTTATTCATAGTTTGTTATGAGGTCAATAACTTTCCAAAGAGACAGGGTTTCTAAACCTAGAGCCTATAATTTTATATATTAATGCATTTTTACATTAAAAGATGTTTAGACTAGAAAAGTTGAATGATAAAAAGAAACACTGAATGACAAAGATCTGGAGTAGGTAGTGTCTTTCTTTAAGGCCTTAATCTGTAATATAAAGTACTATGGCAAATAAAATACCATATTTGGGGGAGCAAAGCACGAAGACAAAGCTATCGGGATAGGCAAGGTCCAACTGGGGACATGTACTATGTCAATATGGTGACAGGGAATCTGGAGTCAGCTGTTCCACTGAAGTTTAGACAGGCACAGGCAGGCACCGCTATGAAAGACTACCAGCAGGAGCAAGCCACATTCTGGCTCAGAGAAAATAGTGTTCACAGGCAGATGAGCCCGACACTGCTCCAGTGACCCGAAGAAAAACACAAAGTCAGAGAAGATTGTGGCGAGAGTGACTTGTAAATGGATCTCAGGGAACTGGACTGTCAGCTGAAATGCCCCTGGCCTAGCTCAGGAGAGTCGAAGAGCCCTAACTGAGCCTTGGGAATAGGAAGCCTACAGAGGCCGCGAGCTTTTTCTGCTTGCCTGAGTTATACCACAGAAGCCGCTAGTAAGACATTTTGTACTTGACACTTCTTAGAAGATCAAAGACTGCCTTTATCTGACACTTCTTTCGATTCCAGAGCCCTTGTGTTTGTTTTTTATCATGACATGTCAGAAAGTATGAGTTTATTGATCTTTAAAAACCTGAAACGATGGGGTATAGCTGCAGGAGAAACATATCCGGCGAGATGCAGGTGGAAGGGGACATTGACCAAGCCAGAAGATTGCCCCCATTCCCTAGTGTGGCAGAGGAAGGGCTAGCTTGTATTTTGCAGAAGGGAACAAATTAAGTATCACTATAATGGAGTCACCAAGTGATTCAAAATCTGCTGACTCTCTGTGAGGAAATAAAAGGAGGCTGAGTAAAGAATGGAGGCCAGAACAGCCTATGAGACAAGACCACAATGCACAATCACGGCCATCTGGTGGTGTTTGAGACAGGCCCAATAAATAATATCCCTATGTTTCCTGACCAAATTTTAAACCAACTGAGAAAATCTATGGTGTCAAGTGATGAAAATTAAAATGTGAGTTTAATTACTCTTGTTGAAGCTGATATGGGAGAAAATGGTCAGGATGCAGGGAAACAACCACCTTTCTAGTATCCATCTCGAGAATCAAGACACAGCTGGACAGCCACAGGACTCTACCCACAAGGGTTCTGCCCCTGTAAAGCCTTGTACAGAGTAGCTGGCTTCCACAGGACAGTGGAGGAAGACTAGGTTTAACGTGCCTGATTCATCTCTCAATTTACGTTATTAGGTAAGTCATTCTGCTTCTTCCAAGAATGAGGAGGGAGGGACTAAAAAGACCAGGCTGTCCTTCTACATTGCAAGAAACAGGGATGGGAATTACCTAAATCTTTTCTAAGTGCTAAGTAATGCATACTCCCTACATACCAAAGCTAGAACAATGGGGAAAGGGGCAAAATACCTTGTCTCTTTGTCACTTGCTGAGTTTCTGCGCAGAGGGATACTCAGTGGTTCTTCAGCGTTACCTATAAGCGTAAAGCAGCTCACCTGACCTGTCAGCATCTATCTGCCTTAGTGGGGGATGGAATCTGCAGGATATACAGGACCTGACAAACAAAATGAGTTTCCAAAGTTATAACCAGTGACTGATTCTGGGAATGCTACTACTCTGAAATCTTTACTAGACTGCTTAATAAGTGGCCAGGAAGTCTAGCAACCCTGCCGAGCATCGCTCTTGCACGGACTGGCAAAACAAACAGCTGTGGCTCAGACCAGTGCTTCTCCAACTACCTGAGGTGAAGGAGGAGTTGTTGCTTTTTGTTTTGTTTGGCCCGTTTCCAGCCTGTCGTGGACCGATACTTTTGTAAAACACAATGAAGATGAATTACTAGAGGGAAAAAAAAGAATGACAAACTCTAGTTCCTGGCATTTTGTTTCCTGGTCTCCACCCTTTCCCCAGAGTCTCTCTTCATTACCTCCAGTCAGCGCATTCCAGGCACCGCTTTGGTTTTAGGAATGAAGGGATGGACAGGAAAAAAATAAAGATAGATAATACATAAGCCCAAGATTTTTATTAGATTCAACAAATGTAAACTTACTTGGTTTCTCCACTTACCTTGTCACAGACGAGGAGCGAAACAGTTCGCAGACCAGCTCCTGCCCACAGCCCCCACCTTGAGCTGCTGCTCTGCTCTCTGGACCGCAGGGGGACTAAACATCCACATCGTAGTATTGGTCCTGCTTTGCTCCCTGAACCCTGTTGTCTCTCTTCACCTCGAGGTGTGCAGTGCCAGGACCTGGGCTATATTGCACCGAGAAAATATTTGGCCCAGGTGCTCTGTGCTTTTCCCCAGTATCTTTCTCATGCAATTGACTGTGTTAAGCATAGGAGACGCCTGGCCACCCTGCTGTCACCAGGGCTCCTGGTGGTGTTGTTCCTTTTATTTGTTGATTTTTAAAATTTTGACTTTTTATATATGTGTAAATAGGTGCAAAATAGTTTCTGTGCTGACTTAAAATGGAAACGGAGATGATTTTATTCTTTTGTTAAAGTGAAAACTTACAATTTTTTTTCTCTCACTGAACAGTGTTTTAAAGGCTGGGTCGATGCCAAACTTAAAGAACATGGAGAACTTAGGGAAAGGCCAGAGACAGATAAAAGATTATTAATAGTTTGTTTATAAGGGTCATGGTTAGAGGTGGAAGGAAATGTGTCTGTTCACCCAGAAGAAGAGCGCACTAGGAGATGAAAATGACAGCTCCCATGTAGAAAGAGGTAGAAAGGTTCTGAGAGAAGCATGGGACCCATTTGGATATAAACCCTGGCTTCGCTACTGCTGGTTGTATAACCTTAAGAAAGACACTTAGTATCTTTGAGCCTTCCTGTCCTCAACTATAAACTGGAGATATTGCTTACCTGAGAATTGTTGCAAGGACTAAATATAATGCACATCTAGTGCAAAGCATGATGCTTGGATATGATTGGTGCTTAATAAGTGGTAATATCATTATTAACAGGTTTTTTTTAACAAAGGGTTGATTAGGTCTTCATCTCTTTTGAAGAGAAGAGAAATGGACTCTTCCTACAGTATAAATAATTTAAATTAGCTGTAAGTAACTGTTGCTAATATCCACTGATGGTTGTTGGTGCCAATTCAACGCCAACAGGAATTCCCAACTTGGGGTGCAGTGAAGAAGGAAACTTTCTTCAGTGTGAACAGTGATACAGCATGCCTGTGAAAACACTGCTGTGGGCCCTGCCTGGTGTGGCTCAGTAGTTGAGTGCTGGCCTTCCAATGAAAGGATCACCGGTTTGATTCCCAGTCAAGGCCACATGCCTGGGTTGTGAGCCAGGTCCCCGGTAGTGGGTGTGTGAGAGGCAACCACATATTGATGTTTCTCTCCTTCTCTCTCTCTCCCTTCCCTTCTCTAAGTAATAAATAAATAAAATCTTTAAAAAGAAAACACTGCTGTGGAACTGCTACCATGTGTGGAGACACACTCGGTGTTTTAGCTCCATCCAGAACACGCAGCGTTCTGTGGAAATTGCATTCTTTGGAGCCAGAGGGGAGCTGACTAATGTGGACAGAGGTCCCCACCCCTGGCTCCTGATTGGTCCATCTTCATGCAAATAAGGATGCTAAATCCTTGCATTTTGGTTGGTCCAGAAGGTGCTTCCCTAACTGATTAGAACAGAGACCCTCTGATTTTCCAGAACTGCAGCTCTGGGGAAAGCTTCAGTCCTATCGGTTGAAGTAGGATTCCAGGAAACATTTGTAAGGGCTGGCTTAGATGTCAGAAACACAGTAGTGCAGGCAAGCAGTTTAGCACAGAGGCTTCTCTGGGAAGTACAGTTTGTGTGAGAGGCACCCATGCAGAAATGGCTGCTAGGCTTTGTTGGGATTGTTTTTCTGTGTGTGTTTGTTTGGTTCTCATTCAAGCCCATTTAGCCACCAGGAGACTTTCTTAGGCCTCAGGGTTCACACTAATTATGAAGAGTTGAGTTTTCTTATTTCAGAAAGTCATTGGTATGTCCTTGGCTTATGTTCAATTTAGTTCAAATATTTTTTAAGGATCTATTATGTAGCAGAAACTGTGCTGGCCACAGAATATTGGAATGAGTAAGACTTGGCTCTTGCTCTTTAGATGCCTACAACTTAGAATAGATACCCATTTGTCTGAGGTGTGGTCTCTCCTGCCTAAATCTATTGGCTCCAGTGACCACCCTCATTTGACTACCATAGTCTACCCAATCCCATCATATCAACTGGCATCCTCATTGACAGACCCTTTTCAAAGTCCTCCATCAATATATCTAGTCATGTGCTACCCAGCAAAAGCCAAAGAAAGCATGTGAAACAGTCCTCAAGGTGTGGCCTCTGTGCCACATACCCTCTGGTGTTCAAGATTGCTTTTAATAATGCTGCTAATACCTCTACACAGACCACCTCCTGTCTTAGCATTTAGGGCTTCCACTCACAATATCTCTCAGCAACATTCAGCATCACCACAGTCCATCCAGCTGATCACAGTTGAAACAAGACCTGGGCTGCCTTTAAGGGATCTGCAAACTCCCCTAATAGTGCTACAAAGCCCCATCCCATGCACCATGCACCATTCATCTGAATTAGTAATCCAAGGAAGGAACCTGGTCTGGCTCACCTCTTGCCGCCGTCACACCTGATTCTCACATAAACTCAAAAACTAGCCTTCAAAATGAATGAAAAATCTGAATATAGGACTGAAAATCTGGGAGAAAATATTTGCAAATTCTTTGATAAGGGGTTAGTATCCAGAATATGTAAAGAATTCCTACAACTCCTACAATAAAAGTACCCATATACAAATGTCCAGTAAACATATGGAAGGATGTTCAATATCACTAATCAAAACCACAATAGGATAACAGCTCACACCCATAAGGATGGCTACTATCAAAAAGAAAATGACAAGTGTTGGCCATGATGTGGAGAAATTGGAAACCTTGCACACTGTTGGTGGGAATGTAAAATGGGGCAATACCCATGGAAAACAGTAGGGTGGTGTGGGGGTCCAGAACAAGCCACCCCATGATGTGACTCAGTGGTATGCAGATTACTTTGAACTAAAGGCGATTTTAGATTTAAGCTCCAGAAGAAACCCCCCTGACCCCTGCCGCTTTACCCAGAAGAATTTGAATTGAAGGCCTTACCCAGAAGAGATGATCAGAGATAACTCTTTTGATCTGTCTTCAGGACAGGGCAAACTACCAATTACTAAACATCCGCTCTTCTTACCCTGTAATGACTTTTTGAAACCCCTAAAGCACCTTACTTCCTCCCTAGCTCAAGGCGTCTTGTATACCTCAGTCCCCCTTTTTACCACTAACTCTATCATGTGCATGGGGTTTCTGTATGCACAAGATTAAATTGTACTTTCTCTTGTTCATCTGCCCCCCTTTGATTTGATTATTTGGCCTCCCAAAAAGAACCAGAGAAGGGAAAGGGGAATTTTTTCTGTTCCCCACAGTGGTTTCTCAAGATTAAAAATAAGAGTTATCATATGACCCAGAAATCCCACTTACGGATGTGTATCCAAAAGAACTGAAAGCAGAAACCAAAGATACTTGTGCACCCATGTTCATAGAAGCATTATTTGTGAGAATCGAAAGGTGGAAACAACCCAGGTGTCCATCAACAGAGGTGGGGGTAAACACAACATGGTATGGACATGCAAAGGAACAGGATTCAGCCTGAACAAGAAAGGAAATTCTGGCACACGCTACAATATGGATGAACCTTAAGGACATTATGCTAAATAAAATAAGTCAATCACCAAAAAAATGGAATAGGATATGAGTCCCCTTATCTGAGGTACCTAGAATAGATTTATAGGACAGCAAGTAGGATGACAGTTGTCAGGGCCTGGAAGACAGGAGGAATGAGGAGTTATTGTTAAAAGGGTATAGAGTTTTAATTCTTCAAGATGAGAAAGAGTTCTGTGGGTGGACGGTAGTTAGTGATGGTGGCACACAATGTTAATGAGTGCTGCACACTAAAAATGGTTAAGATGGTAAAAGTTTATCTTAGGTGTATTTTACCATAATTAAAAAACTAACCACCTAGCCCTATGTTCAACCTGACCTTCCAAAATCATGAACTTGCTGCCTTCTCTCTCCAGCTCCCTGCCCTTTCCACCCACTTTCCGTACACATCACCCTGTTCCCCACCATTTCTCTCTCCGCCCAATCCACTTGGACTCATCCTAGCAATTTGCACACACTGTCATCACCCAGTCCCAGGAGAGCGGGCTTAATTTAAGTACAAGAATTCCTGGGCTGCCATCACCACAGTAGCCTCTTATAACTCCCCGCCCCTAAGTATGGATCATCAAAACCCTTTACCAAGCAAACCTGGAAAAATTTCAGCCCTTCCACCAGCACTCGTGGTTGGAAATGATGCTTGACTCTCCCCACAAAGTGTGCTGGCAGGACATAAAAGAAAAAACCCAGCATTTGTTGAGGGCCTTAGTTTCAAATTTTAAGCACTGTATTTTTTTTTTCAGCTCTCTAGACTTCTGTCTTCTGACCAAAGTATTCATTTCCTTTTTTCTGATCGTGCATCTCCCTTCAGAGTTCATATTAATCTTCTCACCTATGACCTCAGCTTCTGTGCTATGTCAGTCCAAATGTCCCCTCCAACTGTGCTGCCTGAAGCTTGGTACTAAATGTTGTCACTCTCAGCAGGCCCTTCTGAACAAATATGACATGACTACAAGTCACATATGATAAACCTGTGAGGTAGGGCTTCTGCTACCAATATCAATATTTTCTGGGCTTTACAGAATATTTAGGTTAAGGGGCCAAGTTAAAAGTTTTGTTCAGATAAAAAGAGGTCACATATACTTTGTGTTGCCCTATTTTTTAGGAGAAAGTTCATTATTTTGTTACTTGCTTATCTCTGCCCACTCTGTTCCGGAATGAACCACCTATTTTCACGTGCGTGGATCCCTTCCTTACTCAAAGGTGATGCAGCGTCAGTGTCACAGGGGAGGCCGTTAGCATGTTGTTAGAATCTCAGAATCTCGGGCCCCAGCCCAGAGATTCTGTCAAATCAGCATCTGCATTTTAACAAGATCCCCGATAATTCGTATACACACCAAAACCAGAACTGTTCTAGAAGGTTTCTAATTGCTCCTGTTGGTAAAATGGATCTCTACCAGGGTTGTTCACAAGAAGCACCTGGCAGGATCCTCGAATATACGGTGCCTGGCTCCTCCCACCAGATTCTGAGTTCACCCTCCATGGGGGCCTGGGCATTGGTGTGTGTTTGTTTTCTATTCCCTTGAGATTTTGTTATTTGCCAAGGTTGAGAAGCACTGGGTTAGAGTGTGACTTCAAGGAAAATGCCACAGAGAATTCCATGAATTTTGAACTGGTTTAGAGTTGCAAAAAGCAGAGTCAGAATGTTACATTTGAATAGGTTTCTTAACCGAAATATATATATAAACTTGAAACTACAGATGATATGTAATAAGCGATTTCTCCTTAAACATCTCCTCTTATTTTAAGCCTTCGTTTTCTCTTTCCTACATCCCCAGTTCTTAGAGTGTCTCCACAGCTGTCTTCTATTAAATGGTGTCCGGGGCGCATCTGGGGCTGCCCTCTCAGCCCAGTGGGAGAGCTGTGCTCCGCTCCGGTGCCCAAAGCTGGTGCTGCTTCCTGCTACCGCTGAAAGCTCAGGTGCCGGGTGCTGGGGGGAGCAGCCATCACTCACACTGAAGCTACTGATGCTGTTTGGTTTGTGGGGGCTAAAAAATATAATACTTTCCCCCCTACCTTCTAAGTTGTAGCTGGGCTAATAATCAAATTGCCAGAGACAGATTAACAGGAAGAAATCAAATTTTAATATGTGCACATGGGGAATCCACATAAGCATGAAAATTCCAAAGACAGTGTGGTAAAATTGGGTATACACGTCATTTTGGATAAAGGAGAGAAGCTGGTGAACAGTGACAGGATTGCAAAGGAAGCAGGCAATTTACAGGTGGTTGAGGAAGAGCAGAACATAGGGTCTGTCAAGCCGAGTCTTGCTTCAGTGGGACACAGGGTGTTCTAACTCCCAGGCCCCTGCCTGGAGCCCTCCTACCCACCTTACTCGATTCAAATTGGGCTGCTACAGACATCCTAAGATTTCCTTCCTGAAGAAGGCCAAAGATTCTTTCTGAGTCTTTTCGTTCTTAATAATAACCAGCCTAAAATCAATGTACCAAAAGGCAGCTTCAGGGCAAAGCAAACTTTGGCCCCTCAGGTGGATGCTCTCAGCCACTCAGTAGGCTAAAGCCACTCTGCCGTGTGCTTGAGCCCAGTAGTGAGCACACCGTGGCCTCAAGATGTCCTTTTAACACACACCTTGCAAGTCAGCCTTGTGAGCTTGATATAACGCTGTCCCCACCCCAAAAGGGAAAAAACGTAAGAACTGGAATGACTTTGGTATCCCCATGCCAATAGCAAATTCCAAAATTTCTTTATCCTCTTCTCACGTGTTTTTGTTTTTCATCTGTCCCTGCAGAGGGCCCAGACAGAATCTATCATGATCTAAATGGGCTGAAGAGGACGGAACTTCACCTGCCAGGTGGGCCTCTCTTTTCCCGGAGAGGTGCTTTTCTCTTGCAGTCACAGGTGATTAGATGAGGGCCTCTGTGCAAGGCTTATGTGAACATTTGTAGACTCTCTCATATTCTTCATTCTGTCACAGAAACTAGCTTTTTTGAGGGTTAAATGTTTTTTTAGTCCGACAGTGTTAGAAAACATATTTTAAAATACTTCAAAGTGAAATTCAACTTAATGGATTTATCAAATCTTAATTGAGTTCCTCCTGTTACCATCACAGGAAAGTGACTAGAAGCTTTCCCATTGTTATTGAAATATATGTATCTTCTCTATATAAATATTTTGACATTTTTTGAAATGCCAAAGATATGCATACAATATAGGATACAGTAAAGAATTAGGGCTCTTGCTTTGGCATAAAGCTTATTTGAGGTGGCGAAAAGAGGCAGTTGGTAGTGCAAATAAGAAAGTACAATTGGGCTAAAATAGTCATTTTTAGTGATGTGACATATTTCAAGATAGGGTCCTAACCAAGTTTCTCTACAACAAATACACCCTAAATGATTGAGAGTCATTTTGCGGTTGGAATTTCTGGCTCCTAATTAAATGTGTCATTGAACAAGTCAGTCTTTTTCTGCCTCAGAGGATGTATTTGTAAAATTAAGAAGTTGTACCGATAGTCGAATAAGTTCCGTTCCATCTCTGAAAATCAATGATTGTATGACTTCTCAGATAAATTATGTATTATCAAAAGGCAAAAACAGCATTGCCTATTTTTTCCCAACTCCTGGTTTTGCCATCACAGGGAAAACAACAGAAATAAAGACAATTAAAAATAGAAAAAAAATGGACTTAAAATTATGCCATCCTAACATCTCATGTGTTTTCATTTTATGTGCCATTCTGGTCCATGAACATATGTATACATAAGCAACCAAAAGATAGGTAAAATTTTATATTTGGCTCATTTGACATTATATAGCATTTTTGTATTACTGTTATTGCTCATAATTATAGTTGAAATGGACATTATATAACATTACTGTTATCACTCATAATTACAGTTTAGATGGCTACTATAGTATTACACATTTCACTGACATACTATAATTTACTTAAGTATCTCCTATATTTGGAAATTTAGACTGCTTTCAATATTTGATAACATAAAACATGCAGCAGCAAACTTTTTATTCATATGATTCTCCTTTTGAATAACTTTCTAAGAATAAGTTTTAGGGGAATGACTACTGAGTTCAAGAGCACCTCTTAATGATTGTTTATAAGTATTGGCAAACGGCTTTCCTAAAAGTTTACATTGATTTACCTTGTTTCAACAATATCTGAGAGTGACAGTTTAACTGTGGCCTCACTAATCGTAGGGCATGAAATAATACTTGATGTCTTAATGTACATTCCTTTGATTACTGGCAATCCTGAGTATTTCTCCATTTGTGATTGCATTCTATCTTCTGTGAATTATCTCACTGTGCCTGTTTCCTATGCACCCACTGATAAGTCATTTAACCTCTCTGTGGCTCCATTTTCTCATTTGTAAACAGGATAATGACCTATTGATAGAGTTGTGAGGATTGAGTGGATTTCTAAATATAAAGCATCAATAATAGTGCCTGGCACATGGAACACCTGCCCCCAAAATGTTAAAATTAGCAGTGCTGCTACTACTATTAGTCATCTAATAGGATATTAGTAATTTTTCTTTCTTAAAAAACATTTTTTTAATTTATTTTTAGAGAGAGGGGAAGGGAGAGAGAAACAGAGGGAGAAACATCAATGTGTGAGAGAAACACTGATCAGCTGCCTCTCGAACACCCCACACTGGAGACCTGGCCTGCGACCCAGGCATGCATCCTGACCAAGAATTGAACTGGCAACCTTTCAGTTCACAGGCCAGTACTCAGTCCACTGAGCCACACCAGCCCGGGCTCTTTATAATTTATATGATTTCATTTAGTCCTAAATGCATACATATCTTTGATTAACTTTTAAGAGAGCTCATCATATGCTATAGATGTGACTTCTTTGGTTACTGGTTTGGTACAATGATTTCTCCAGATTGTTGTTTTAATTTTGGTATTAGCTTTGCATATGTATGAGTATACCCAGGTACACCCAAGTGTATGACTACGTACTTTCTCACAAGTCCAGAAACACAGAGTCTATGTGAAAGGGGCAGCTCATAAAAATGTTGATGGCAGGCAGTGCTCAGAACAACACACCCAGCTCTGTTGAAAAACTGTTCAACCAAATCATTTAGAAAAACAACAAATAAACAAAACCAAAGTCAAACTACATGTGTATACTCACAAAACAAAAACCAACCATGTATACCCACACACATATACAAGTAAATGAAACTACAGATGTTTTAAGCCAGAAAGATGAAAGTAAGTTGTATGTACACCATGGAAATTTCTCGTTAAGAGTAACTGATTCTTTGTGCATAATCATTGCCTGATTCCTGGCATAGAGAGGTCTAACTTTGACTACTTGGTAGGAAAACAAAAAGGTGGCATCAACCAATTGCCTTTGAGAGTAAAAGAATTCATAGAGTTCACAGCATCATGCACAGCTGAGAAGGGTCAAGTTAGTAGTGTTGAATACTGACGTTAGGTGAGAGGGACTTCCGGTCAAGATGGAGGTGTAGGTAAACATGATTTGTCTTCTCTCACAACCACAGCAAAAATTGCAACTAAATTACAAAACAAATGTCACCCAGAACTGTCAGAAAATTGAGCTGTGTTGAAGTCTGACAACCAAGGAATTAAAGAAGTCACATTCATCCAGATGAGTAGGAGACACGGAGACACACAGACATGGAGATGTGGAATGGGCAGTTCTACACCCACATGTGGTGGGTAAAAACCAGGAGGGGTATCTCCGGAGCGAAGGATCCCAGCCCCACACCAGACCACCCAGCCCAGGGTTCTAGTGCCAGGAAGATGAGTCTCCATAACTTCTGCTGTAAAAACCAGTGGGGGTTGGGACAGGGATGGCAGAAGAAACTGGGATTTTCAGGTGTCACCTCTTAAAGGTCCCACAATGGATTTAGGACTTACAAAGACTCACACCCTCTCGGCTCTAGCACCTGGGCAGCAGCTGGAAGGGCACCAGTGGCATACAGGGAGAAAATAAAGTGTCTGGCATCACAGCAAGCGCTGAGGGACAGCTTCCTCCTGGACAAAAGTCCAGAGACCAGGCAGCCACATCGTTCCCTTTCTGAGCCCTCCCTCACACAAAGCCACAGAGCAATTGCACCATATGGATACCCTTGCAACCTGGTTCACACAGGTTGCCCTACTATGCAATTACCTAGGACTCTGCCCCATCCAACTTACAGGTGCACTTTTCTACAATAGGCCATGCTACTGAGACAGGGAGTCAAAGCAGCTATACCTAAGACATAGAAACAAACATAGGGAGGCTGCCAAAATTTAATTATTATATGAAATGTTAAAGGGACTTAATTAAGAAAAAGAAGACAATCAAAACTATGAACATTAAAATGGCAATAAATTCACAACTATTAACAATTGAATCTAAAAACAATCTAAGCAAAAAAGCAGAACAGAAACAGAATCATAGATATGGAGATCATTTGGAGAGTTATCAGTTGGGAGGGGAGAAGGGGAAAGTGGGGGAAAAGGTGCAGGGATTAAGAAGTACAAATTATTAGGTACAGAATAGAAGGGGGTATGTTAATAACAGTATAGGAAATGGAGAAGCCAAAGGACTTATATGCATGACCCATGGACATTAACTAAGGGGGAGATTGCTGGAGGGAACGGGGGTTACCAGATGGAGGGGGGGCAAAGGCAGGAAATTTGGGACAACTGTAATAGCATAATCAATAAAATATATTTCTAAAAAAAGACTGGAGTTAATCATCATACAGTGAGTGGATTGAAAGGTTTAAGAGCAATAAAATTAAATATCATGAGTAATGGGAGAAACTGGAGAAGCCCACTGCCCCGATGAGGACTGGAAGCTATTTAAACTGGGTAACACAGTATGTGTTTTGGTTCTGAGAAAACAGAAGTTGAACTTTTGAGTAGTAATCAAGGACTTGGTTTCAAAGTATTTGCAAATAGTGCTGGTATGGAGAACAGATGCTGACATAATTGCCAATGGGAATCACAATGTGATAGTTGGAGTGAGAGACTGAAAGAAACCGCAGGGAATTTTCATGGAAAGCTCGGTGCTGAAAATGATTTATGGCTGCTTTAAGAAGGAGACAAGGAAAATAAGGCTACGGCGTATACCATCTGACTGCTGTAGAGAAGGGTGTAAACAGCCATCGCTCTCCAACCTCCTGGAAATCGGAGCTCTGCTCACACAGAAAGGCGCCAGAATGTTTGCCTGAGTTAAGTGCACACTTCTTTTTTAGAATCTAAGAATAGTCATTCTCCTTTCCTTCCCCATTACTGTTTGGGTATCCTTAAAAATTCCTGCCAGCTAGAAAGCACCATGCAGTCACCAAAAGAGATCCGTAGGGCACTTGATAACTTCCCAAGGAGGATCAGAGGAACCTCGCATATGGCCCTCAGCTTGTAAGGTGATATCTCTGTTTTGTTACTGTTGTTATGTGTCAAATACTTTTATTCTAGAAACAGAAATTGGGGGGATTCAGGAGAGTCAAGTGAGTCTTCCAAAAATACCTAACAAAGTATGCTGAGAAGGTAGGTTGAGGTAGGACAGATGGGACCATTCCTGAATGTCATTTAAGCTATCTCTTCCCTTCAAAGGGCAAAGCACCAGCAGTGCCTCTCAGACAGGAAGCAAGAACTTGAGCTGTTTTATATAGAGACTGTGCATTTTCAAGTGGGAAAAGACAGACATACTTGGCTAAAGGCAGTGGGATTTACATGTGAGACACAGAATTAGGGATGTTGATGCTGGGCCTTAAGTACTCGGAACCACCAGAGAAATGAGGCTCATAAAAACAAGTGATGAAAAATAACAACAAAAGAAGCATCTCCAAAGTGTAGGAACAATGAGTTTTATTATCTGTCCAGTGACGACACTTACTGAACAACAAAAGAAATAGATGAGATGAGGAAAGTAAAACTGGGCTTCGTGCCCAGGAACCTGTGCCAACTAAGCCAATCAGTGACCAGATTTACGTTAACTTGGGGAAACAGATCCAGGTTCTCTCAATGTGTCTGATTATAGGCATTCTTCTCATATACATATCTCACCAGCACCCACTCTTTATTTCCAAGTTGAGTTTCCTTTGAAAACTTCTCATCTCAGAGTCTGTGCTAAGACTGCAGAGATCTATCCAGATTTGGACCAGAATAGCCAAGGGAGATCCAGGTCCACCCGGGGAGGTCAGGATGTGCCCCTTGGGTGTGGAGTCAGAAAAGAGCTGGCGTGACCAGGACAGATGGAAAAGTGAATATTCTCTACGTGCCTGCATTGTCCTCTCCACTTGTGTTTTCTTGGCAGAATCCTAATGAACATTCAGGATCCACTCAGATGTTACCTATTACCTCCTCTGTGTAAATCTCACTGGTGGAAAGATCTCTACTTGCATAGCATGTGGTGCACGGCACTAACTATGCATTTGGTACGCACATTGTTTTGTAATGGTTTGCTTGTCCAACTGGATGACTGGACTGCTGACTCCATGATGGTAGTGGCAGCATCTCTTCTCTGTCTCTCCAGCCTTAACACAGCATCTAGAGCTGCCTCGTCCAGCACGGTAGCCACCAGCAGACATTTGTGATATGGCCAGCTCAAATTGAGACATGCTGCAAGTGTAAAATACATATCATATTTTGATGTATGAATAAAAGAATGTAAAGTATCTAACCAACTTTATATTGATTATATATTTAAATGAAAATATTTTGGATGAGTTAAAATAGACCATTAAAATTAATGTTATGTTTCTTTTTACTACTAGACAGTTTAAAATTATATATGTGGTCCTGACTTCTGTGGCTCAGTTGGTTGGACATCATACTACAAAGCGAAATGTCACTGGTTTGATTCCTGGTCAGGGTACATGTCTGGGTTGCGAGTTCAGTCCCCGGCCAGGGTGTATACAAAAGGCAACCAATCAATGTTTCTCTTTCACATGGCTGTTTCTCTCCCTCCCTTCCCCTCTATCTAAAAACAAATTAATAAAATCTTTTAAAAATAAAATTATGTATGTGACTCCCATTATTTTTTTTAGACAGAATTGGTCTAGAACATAGGGGGGGTTTGTTCAAGTTAGGGTCTTTGTAGGAAAAAAAAAGATACATTCATTTTGAAGAAACGTTAACAAAGGGACAACTTACCGAAGTATGAGCAGGTTAAGAAATCACAAAGAAGCTGAGGCACTAAGTGACTAGCAACAGAGGCAAGTAGTTAACACTCAGCCTAAAAAAGAAGGGGAAGAAATGATGTTACTAGAGCAGGTGAGCATGGGGGGTGCATTCAGAGGATCATTTAGCAGGACTTCTAATTATAAAAGAGCCCAGCCACTGCCAGAACCTTAGAGCCAAGGAGGGAGGGAACCTATCTTTGACCTGCTGTGCTTCCACTGGCTGTAGGGAAAGAAAAACGTGAGAGCAAGGGACGCTGAATGATGCAGGCCTTAGGAGTCGCCTCCCACCCTCCATGGCACTAAGCAGTACAGAGTGGAGAATGGATCAGAGCAGGAAGCAAGCAGAGGGTGAAGAATAATCAGCACAGGGCTTAATACAGGTGTTGAATGAATGAATGAAAACTAGCCAATGGGGAGAGAATGGAGGGCAGTGATAAATTCATTTTCTCACCTGGGGTCTTTTTGCAGCAGTGCTTTTCAAACTGTTCTGTCACACTAAGAGTTTATTGCAGGTACTTTAGGGGTTCCACAGACACTTCTTAACGCATTTTATATTTCCAGCCACTTAACATATTCTGTTAAAAAACAACATGCACACCAGATGTGTTACATATCAAAATTTTGAACACATCGGAAATATCTTGTGCTGCCAGGTAAATTTGGTTTGGATTAGGCCTAGAAATAGGAGTCCTTCTGCCTCTTCTGAACTTTTATTTGAATGTCTTAAACATACCATTAATTAGGAACGTTTAGGTCTGCATTAGTCTTTTTAAAAAATTGAGGTCAACACATGTCCCCTTACATAAAATTGTACATGTTAGTATACCGCAATAGCACATACATGTGCATAGCCCAGTGAAATGCCAGGGAAGGTTCAGGTGTGTGTATTTAGCACATGATCTCATACCTCATCATGTCAGGTCATTTGAACCCCTGTTTCTGTGAACATGCTATATGCACACTAAGGAAATGTGACAATTGCCGATGTTGTTAGGAGTTCACTTGGAAATGCATTTCTGGCCATCACATCTTCTGTTCCCTGTGGGTGGAAGTTTCCCCTTCGGTTCTTGGCAAGGGTGACCGTCCCTTCCATCTTTTCTCCTTTGTTCTCAGTTCAGATGTCAACTCCCCAGGAAAGGCCTCCCGGACCACCTAATATCATAATTAGGTTCCCTTCTCATCCCCTTATTTTATTGCCTTCACATCACTCATAATTTGTGACTGTTGTGTTAAATTGTCTCTTTATTGGTTTTTGTCTGTTTCCTTAACAAAAATTTAAATCTCTGCTATCATGGCAGGGACTGAATCCCTACTCAGCACAGGTACAGAGGGCACTATTGTCAGAGCTGCACCTGTGTTCATTCACCTACTCACAATAACTTGGTGAGGGTCTTTCTAATCCCCTTTCAGGGATGAGGACACGGAGACACAGAGAAGTTAGGTAATCTGGTATAGGTCACACTGCTCTTATGTGGGAAAGCCAGGACTCAGACCCAGGAGGTCTGGCTCCAGTTCTTGGACTCAGTGGGGGCCCAGGAATACAGCAGCATAGTTGCTATTAAAGGCTTCAGACTCAAGGCCCCAAAGTGCTAACAATAACACTAGCTAACATTCATTGAAAGCTTCCTATGATTCTGTGTTTATTATTATTATAATAGCCTAATGGGAGATGTACTAGGAATATCCACGTTTTCAAATGATGAAATTTAAACCTAGAGAAATTAAGTACCTTTCCAAAGATCATACAGCCAGAGCGGGGGTGGGGAGAGAAAAGAAAAGAAAAGAAAAGAAAAGAAAAGAAAAGAAAAGAAAAGAAAAGAAAAGAAAAGAAAAGAAAAGGAAAGGAAAGGAAAGGAAAGGAAAGGAAAGGAAAGGAAAGGAAAGGAAAGGAAAGGAAAGGAAAGGAAAGGAAAGGAAAGGAAAGGAAAGGAAAGGAAAGGAAAGGACAAAATAGGAATTTTAATCTGAGCTCCTAACCTTGATGCTCTACTGCCTGCCCAGAACCATGATTCTGCTCCGGGCCTCACCTTTCCCTGTGCGATTGCACGTGTATTTCTCACCTGTGATGTGGAAGAACATGCACTTGCTGAGCACATCTGTGTTCTCTGGGTGGAGAGCTTCAGGGCAGGTTTGTATAAATGAGTTCATCCTGACCATAGGTTACCAGGAAACCTTGTGCTCATTCTAACCTGTGTCCTCTCTAAATGCTGTTCTTGTTGGGACCCCCAAGCTGAGGCCCTTCAACATTATTATTTCTCTACGAAAAATCTGGAAAACTCCCAAATACGTGGACATCAAACACCGAATGGCTGAGATAACCAATGGGTCAAAGAAGAAACCAGAAACTACTTTGTGATGGTTGAAGATGAAGACAGAACATACTGAAATTTATGGGATGCAGCAAACGCCTCCTATGTACAGAATACATGTGCGTGTTTATTTCTATCCTTTCCTTCACTTGATTCACTTTATTAGCTCTTTAACCAACGCTTATTGAAGGCTGCCTCTGGGCATGGCCCTGTGCTGAGGTTTGGAGACTCAGGGAACCAGAATACAATCACAGCCCCGAGGGATTGGCTGGGAAGGGAGCACATAAACTGGTTACACCAATTGTCTACACGCTCAGACACCAGGGTTTTCTGGCTGGCAAGGTCAGAAGAAGAGTGTTGCTATTTTGGTCTGTTGCTGTCTGATTTTTGTCTTTTATTTTACCCTTGTTCAGCCTTCTTTTTCTCTTGAGGACTTCTTTTCTGGCTATCTCATGTCCCCTTTCTTTTCCTACTTTTTTACTATTTATACAGCCAATTCCAGATAATCTCTTTTGTGGACTTTATACAATTAATGTTTGAGTTCTGGCTACTGGAATCTGTATATTTAATCTTCCCCATCAGGCCCCCACCTCCAGCTGATGAATGCTTAGGGAACAGGGATTAGCTGTAACATTAGCCTAAGGAAAGTTGAATTAGATAGTCATTAGTTCCTCACTACTCCCTATTCCCATGCTCTTCACAGCATTTAGGATCTCTTCCAAAGCTACATAGGAACGTTTTTTTTTTTTTCTGTATTTTCTGAATTCTCTGTTCCACCTCCATTGGCACAGATACTACAAATAGATGTCTTCTTGCTTCTTTCCTGCTGTCCCTAGAATCATGGAATGTTGTTTTGAAATGCTTCTTTGGATTTTTTATATCCAAATTTATATCCCCAATTCCTAGCATACTGTCTGGCACATAAAAGATGTCCAATAAAGATATGTGAAAATAAACCCAAAGTAAAAGAAGAAAAAATAACAGTAGATCATTTTTGCATGAACAATATTGCTATATTTAAATTTAGAGGGTTATGTGTCGGTTTCACCCCAATTTATGTGGTGCTCAAGAATAGGCATTAAGCCCTGGCTGGCATAGCCCAGTGGACTGAGCGCGGGCTGTGAACCAAAGTATTGCAGGTTCGATTCCCAGTCAGGGCACA
Source organism: Tonatia bakeri (assembly GCA_004024845.1). Taxonomy (NCBI): domain Eukaryota; kingdom Metazoa; phylum Chordata; class Mammalia; order Chiroptera; family Phyllostomidae; genus Tonatia; species Tonatia bakeri. The sequence continues at coordinate 114,130 of PVIA01001939.1, forward strand.
TGCCTGGGTTGCAGGCCATGACCCCCAGCAACCGCACATTGATGTTTCTCTCTCTTTCTCCCTCCCTTCCCTCTCTAAAAGTAAATAAATAAAATCTTTTTTTAAAAAAAGAATAGGCATTAGTCTTTCTTCTTCTTACCCCCCTCTACCTTGTGCCTAACACAATACCTATTACAGAACAGAATCTCAATCCAAATTTATTGAATAAAAAATGAATAAATATAATTAAATAAATATCAGTAAGTGTCTGTGGTGTAAGTAATCAGGTAGGTAAACTATAAATGGCATTAGAAGAATGCCCATAGAGAAGAAGAGACAATATTGGTGTAAGTCCTGCCCTGGGAACCCTTCTGTTAGAATGGGTGTGCCTGCCTCTGCTTTCCTCCCCTCGAGAGAAACTTGAGCCGTACTTTGGGGATGGCTTTGCACATGTGATGGGAGTGCAAGAGTGTGAACATGTGGCTGTGGGATTTTTGTTAATGTAGTCATTTCCTCCCAAATACTTGAAAAATATTTTTCTCTTGTATTTTCCATTCTAGCATGATTGCCTCTGTGCTTTCTTCTCATTTCACATTTAAATTCTATAAGCCGTCCGGCTCATGTGGACATGAATAACAAGTGGGCCCAGATCATGTTCTAAATGGAAGCCAGAGCCAGTGGCCAGACACTGGGAAAGCGTGAATCCCCGAGAGCAGAGGCGTGTTTTCGGAAAGGGCTTTCATCAGTGTCTCTGGAGCTCCAGGTGCATGTGTTAGCAGTAGACAAGGGGAAAGATTTATGAAACACCCATCTCCTCTTTCCTGGGGGTGGGAGGGAATCTTCTCTTTTGCAAAACGACTTAATGTGTGAGTACATCCCAACCCCTAAGGGAAATGAAGAAAATTCTATCAGAAATCTATGCATGCTGAAATAATATGAACTCAAAATAGGGAATGATTGATTCTTTCCATATGTTCTTATCCTATTTCAATTTAAATTAATTTTACAGGAGTCATTAACCATCTCCACAAAATTTGCTGGGTTTGCTCCTAATGCTGGCTTTGGCACACCTGCAGCCAGTACATGTCTTTATGGTTAATCTGTAAGAACCAAAATTAATTTCAGTGAAACGGCCAAATGGTCCTCAAGAGTCCTTACTCATATGTCTGGTTAGCGTTCACCAGGGGCAGGAAACACAGCCTGACAAGAGTGATAGAAATGTTTCAAAGGGTCTTTTCTAAGTCCTCTCACTATCTTTTTTTTTTAATTTGCAGGTGCAAAAATTCCATTTGTAATTCTTTAATTCCAAGGGCAATGGGTGTCTTGGGGTCTCAGAATTCAGCACAAGTGGCCAGCTGGGACACGATATTATGCTTGCAAGTCATGGCAGGTGCAGAAGGAGGGCAAGCAGTTAAAAGTTTGGCCCACTCTCCTTTTCTCTCTTTTTGTGCTTCTTTTTGCTCTCCCAGACGAGTGTACAATTACACGAGCTGAATTCATTATCTCCCAAAGCTGTGCTGTTGTACATCCAGGAAAAGGACTTGATTACTCAACCCATGTTTCCAGGAGCCTTATTTGGGTTCTTTTGTGCAGCAAAAGCAAAAATGCTGAGTGCACCCTCTGTTTGTTTTACAATTTGCCTACTGAGCACATTACTCTTGCTATCAGTCTTGTTTCAATAGATGGTCTTTCCACTGAGGTTGTAGCTTGTCTATATTTAGAAAACAATAAAAGATGTATAAGATAGAAAAATTAGTGGAGAGCAAAAGTGCACCGAGGAGAAGAGAGAAAGGCAAGAGACAACCACAGACCCTGCCCCTTGACAGGAGCCACCCCTGGCATCTAGGATCGATTTCTTTCTTACCTTGCCCAGTATTTCTCCGTACAACGTGGAGTCTCTAAGGGTGGGGGTGAGGAGAGAAACAATTGCCAAGGAAGACATAGCTCCAGTACTCCATGGCGTTCTTAGAGTGACCTTTGCCAAGGCACACACCAGACACAATGTAAGAATTCAGAAACCAGTGTGTCAGCTGCAAAAGGCAGACATATCTGACTGGCTATTGTGACCACACATAGTCCCCTTTGTTGGGGCTCTGACAGCACACAAGCTGCTGCCGAGGTTGATGACTTCTTTCCCCACCAGAAGTGGGTCGTATGGCTTTTCTGCAGACTGTTGCCAGAAGCTTATGTGTGGGGATTCCTGAGGTGGATGTAACCAGAATAGGCTCCAGTTTGTCTCTACTCACATACTGATGCTTCAAAAAGATTGACAGGGGAAGTACTCCAAGATTTTTTAAAAAAGAAACAGGGAGAAAGAAGGAGGGGAGAGAGGGATGAGGAAGAGAGGAAGGAAGGAAAGAAAGAAAGAAAGAAAGAAGTGGAAGAATAGAGAGCCTGAACACAAGGAAGAAATTATGCAGAAATGGGCTAGTCCTTTGGCTTATACAGTTATAAATACTCCATCAACCATTATATCAGATCATGGGTTTATTTGATTGTCTGTGGGTTTGATATATGTTTCTACTTTATGTGCTCTTTAATGCTGTATAGAATATGTGAACTTCTACTAATTTATTTATACATATGTTTACTTACTCATTTTATATCTAGCATAGGGACATACCCAGTTGGGTACTTAAACAGATATAGGAGATGCCATAGCTACTAACATGTGCGTGTGCGTGTGCATGTGTGTGTGTGTGTATAATTTATTTATTTTTAGACAGAGGGGAAGGGAGGGAGAAAGAGGGAGAGACACATCAATGTTTGGTCGACTCTCACACACTGCACACCCCACAATGGGGAACTTGGCCCACAACCCAGGCATGTGCCCCGACTGAGAATTGAAACAGTGACCCTTTGGTTCACAGGTCAGAGCTCAATCCACTGAGCTACACCTGCCAGGGCAGCTACTAACTTATATTAATAGTAGGATATGCATAGACATTTTCTTTGGTACTAAAATGGAATGGATAAAGAGAAGAAGAATCTATTTGGAGATATATAGATATTTAGATATATATTTATACATATATAGATATATAGGTACTTTGATATATATTTATACATACTATATATAAAATCATGTCTGTATAACCTTAAGAAGTTTAACTGAACACATTTCTCTTCATAGAAAAGTTCAAGACCCATGGCCCTCTGGAGTAAAATGATTAAAAGAAAAACAGTCGTGCGATGAAGGAGCTACTGTGCAGCCGCCTTGTTAGGCTTCACTACAAGACTGGTCCTATCTCAAAACATCAGATTCTGGTGTCCACCCATCTGCTGTGAGAACATTACGTTTTTCCAGCATCAGATTGCCTTTTGGTTCCTGGACAGAAAATTTTGGATGTAACTCTTCCTTAACTCTTTCTCTCCAGTCCAGGCTCCTGGAGTTTCCTGGGAAAAGGCAGTGGGCCACAACTTCTCCTAGCCTCATGGCCTCCAGGCAGACTGGCCAAAACAAGATGCAGCTAAGAATCCAAAGCCTTGAGTTCTAGTTCTGCCCCAGCCACTCATTAGCTGTAAGCACACTAACTTCATTTTCCTGGATCTTGGTTCCTCATGGTATAGGGAAGTGCACTGCTTTCTCTGGGTGCTGTAGAAGAAAGACTGTTTTACAGAGTAGTAGGTGGCATTCTGGAAAGAGTCAGCCAGCCTCTAATTTAATTTTAATTTTAATTTTTAATTTTAAAACAAATTAAAATTTGTTAATTTTTCCACAAATATTTGTTTAGCATCTAGTCTCTGCTAGGTGCTGTTGTCGGTGCCAGAGGTGCTTCCCTGTGAAGCTCACATTTTAATGGGGTGCAGGGGCAGGGAGGAATTAGTTCCAGCCTAAGACCTGGGGCAAGTCGTTGAGCCCCTCTAAGCTTCTTTTGTTCCAACTGTAAACTCTGTACTATCATAGCATTTCAAGATTTGTTGTCAGGGTTGGTATCTATTGTCAGCAACAGGATTAGTAACACAATGGTATGTAAATCACCTATTATACAGTAGGGGCTCAATTAATGCTACCTAAATAATACTATAAAACAAGTGGGAAAATGTTTTTACAATTGTATAATGCTATCTTGATATGTGAATTACTATTTTCTCACCTCATCTCTGTACTCTGTCTTTAAAGTCATGGGTTATCACAAAATTAAACTGTAAAGTTCATCATTTTCCTCCACTTTATTTTCTTAAAAGGGACTTCATTTATTAAAGAAAAGCTTTTTGAGTGCCTCAAATGCATTAAATACTAGCCGGCACGGGTGGGGGGGCAGATATGAAAATAAATGAGACTTTCTTGGCCTCTTTAGGATCATAACAGTGAATACTTGGATTCCATCAGTGTTTGCACTTTGGGGTACTGTTCTTCTGGAGTTTGTATTGGTTACTAACTGTTTAGAAGGAAAGGGAGAAAAACAGTCCTCTCCTTAACAAGTGGGTTAGGCTAAAGATTTACAAGAGACGAGAGCTCTATCTGTAAGGCCCCTGGTAATCTCACTCTATTCGAGGTAAAACAGATGATGGAAGACATGTTTCCTGTCACTGTCCCAGAGGAAGATGCTCAGTCTACCAGTATCCTTGCAACAAGAGGAAATCCATCCAGTTATTTACTGTTTTCAGTCGTTACGGATAAGATAGCTATTTCTGTACAGAGGATAGAAATGAAAGATGGTTACACAGGAACTGTGATGCCTGCCCTCAAGGCAGGGGCAAAATGCATTTGTTAATTTACTCATTCTCTTACTCAAGAAAACTCTGTTTAGTAACCATGGCCTTGAAGGGATTGCACCAAGTGCCGTGTCTTCCAGAGGTGGAGCCAACAGAGTGGGAGGATGTTTATTGAGCACCAATTAGGTACCAGACACTGTCTGTTACTTTATTTATATTGTGTCAGTTTTATCTCCCATCAATCCTGAAACATGTAGTACTCTTTGACTTCAATGGGTTAATTTGGGTGTAACAAGAAGAGAACAAAAATACATAGTGTGAGAAGCAATGTCAGATGAAACCGGCCCAGAGCTGGTAACTCAGTAGGGCAGGGAATGGTTAGCTATTCCCAGAGGCTTCACAGAGGTGATGGCATTCTAGTTTTTAAGCAGGATAAAGACATGTGAAAGAGATCACTGCTAGGCAGGCAGGGGTACAGGCAACAGGCAGATAGGAATTGATAGCCAGACCGTAATCACCGCAGGAGCTAGGGAAACTCCAGGCTCTCAGAGCACCAAGTTCCCCCTGCTTTCCCAAACATTCACCTACAGTTGTTGCCTCAACTGGGAAGATTAATTTTCCTGAGATAACGTCACTGGGACCCAGATTTCTAGCCCAATTCATGGTGCACATGGGGCCCCTTTCTAACTCCTTCTCCCTTTTATGAAGAAAGTAAGTCCCTTTGCACCACGCTCTGTTGTCAGTCAGGAGCTGATCTTTGTACAGATGCTACGCTGGGTCCTAATTTGAACTATGTTGATGACATTGAGGAATGAGGAGTGGGAAACACACTGATCCTTTCTATGTCCCACTATCGAATTTTGACAGTTAAAGCGTCCTTCTTGAAGCTTTTCTTCTCTTAGTTGGAAGGTATAAGACATAACTTACAATCTAAGTGTGGAGTTAGATAGATATAAATTCAAATCCCAGATCCGTGTGTCATGAGCTGGGTGATCTTGGGCATGGAATCTGTTCATCCAGATTTGGATCATGGGGTTGAACCAGACAGAGAGTTCTAAAATTGGAGTCCACCAGAGAAAAATTCAGAGGGTTCCTTTACCCTTCTATTCTTTGAATGAAGAAGTGTGACTCAATGATCACACCTGCAGCATTAGAGCCATAAAGAAAGGCAAGGAAGTCACTTGGTGGTCTCTAACTCATTTGCTCTCCGTTGCTTAACTCAGCAAGCTGAACACCTGATGATCGAGGAAATTTTTATGTTTTTTTTCTAACAATAAATTTTGTATACAGGCCCCACTGAGTCTTGGAGGTCAGGGATTATATTTAGATAATTGCTTTAATGAAATAGCTGGACTTGTAAATAGGTAGAAGGTTGGAACTTTCAACCTACAATATAAGTAATAATAATAGATTATTTGGGGGGGTGCTTCCTACATACCAGACACTATGCTAAGTACCTTACTGTAAATTAATACATTTAATCTTATAAGCACCCCATGAGAGGGGCAGTGTCATTATCTCTGTTTTAATAATAAAGAAAAGGAGGCACAGAGAGGGACAGTGACATGCGGAGCTGGGAGAACCAGGATTTACCCCAGGCTGTCTGCTTCAGAGCCTGTGCCATGGACTGCTCTCCAGTTCTATAAGCCAATTTCTTTAAAAAATATATTTTTTTATTTTTTAATTACAGTTGACATACAACATTATATTAGTTTCAGGTGTACACCCCAGTGATTAGACATTATATAACTTACTAAGTGATCATCCTGATAAATCTCGTACCCATCTGACACCTTACATAGTTATTAGAATACTATTGATTGAATTCCCTATGCTGTGCTTTACATCCCCATGACTATTCCGTAACAACCAATTTGTACTTTTTAATCCCTTCAGCTTTTTCACCATTCCCCGCAACTCCCCTCCCCTCTGGCAACCATCAAAATGTTCTCTGTATCTATGAGTCTGTTTCTTTTCTGCTTATTTATTTTGATGTTTAGATTCAATTGTTGATAGATATGTATTTATTGCCTTTTATTGTTTATATTTTTTATCTTTTCTTCTTCTTCTAGAAGACCTTTCAACATTTCATCTAATACTGGTTTGGTGGTGATGAACTCCTTTAGCTTTTCCTTGTCTGGGAAGCTTTTTATATATCCTTCTATCCTAAATTATAGCTTTGCTGGGTAATTTTGGTTGTAGCTCCTTGCTTATTATCACTTTGAATATTTCTTGTCACTTCCTTCTAGCCCACAAAGTTGCTGCTGAGAAATCAGCTGACAGTTTTATTGGAGTTCCCCAAAATCAGTTCACTTAGTGCTTTTTTCTTGCCGCCTTTAATATTGTCTCTTTGTCTTTAATTTTTGGCATTTTAATTATGATGTGTCTTGGTGTGGGCCTCTTTGGGGTTCATCTTGTTTAGGATTTCCTGCACTGCCTGGACTTGTATGTCTATTTCCTTTACCAGGTTATTAAAATTTCCCTTCATCATTTTTCACACAGGTTTCCAACTTCTTGCTCTCTCTCTTCTGCCTCTGGCACCCCAATGATGTGAATGGTGGGACACTTGAAGTTGTCCCAGAGGCTCCTTATACTATCTTCATTTTTTATTTTTTTTCCTTTACACTCTTCTCATTGAGTGTTTTTTGCTTCCTTATATTACAAATTCCTGATTTGATTCTCAGCATCATCTACTCTACTATTGATTCCCTTTAAATTATTCTTCATTTCCTTTAGTGTTTCCTTCATTTTTGACTGGTTCTTTTTTATGCTTTTTATATCCTTTTTCATGCTGTTGAAGTTCTCACCAAATTTCTTGAAGGTCTCACTAAGTTCCTTGAGCATCCTTATAAGCATTGTTCTGAACTCTGTATCTGGTAGTTTGCTTGTCTCCATTTCATTTAAGTTTTTTGTTTTTTTAATGAAGATTTCTCCTGTTCTTTCACTTGGGACCTGTTTCTTTGTCTCTACATTTTGGCTGCTTCCTCATGTTTGTTTCTATGTATTAGATAGAGCTGCTACATCTCCCAGACTTGGTAGAGTGGCCTTGTGAAGTAGGTTTCCTATGGGGCCCAGTGGCACAGCTCCTCAGTCACCCGAGCTGGGCACTCCAGGTGCACCTCCGTATGGGCTGTGTGGATTGTGCTGTTACGGTTGAGTCTGGATTGCTATTATCGTCACTGGGAGTGATTGACCCCCAGGCCAGTAGGCTTTGAGGGTCAGCTGCGACCACGGTGGAGAAGCTGCTACACAGGAGTCAACTCTATGGAGTGGGAATTTCTGTAGTGGGGCTGTGGTGTTCACCAAGTCCACCCCTTGAGTGTGATACTAGTAGTAGGGTTGCAATCCAGCATAGTTTGAAGCTGTTCCCTAGGTGTACTGGCTCTGGGGCCTCCCAGGAGGTGCAGGGTCAGCCACTGCCTGTGCTTTACCTGGGGCTACCCAGCACAAGCTACAGAGCGATCTACAAATGGCTGCTGCTTGTGCTAGACTTAGAGGTGTCCAGGAGAGGCCAAGTTGCAAACTAAGGCAAACTGCCATTAGTGCCAGGCCTGGGGCCAATTAGCAAGAGGTACTGGGAACACAAAGGCCATATGCTGCTTGTTTGAAAGATTTTAGGAAACTCTAAAGCATGAGGCAAGAGAGACCAGCTGTATGGAAAAGCCACTAGAAACTTGGGTGGGTCCAAAAGCTGGGTGGGGCAGGGTCTCAGGGAATCACCAGGGTGGGACAAACAGTGTGAGCCAGGTTGATGGAGACTCATATATGACATTGACCTGTCAGCTCTCTAGGAAGAGTGCTCAGAAATGGCCTCTGCCAGCAGTTATGTTTGGCAGGAAACTGCCCTCCAGCTCTTGTCCTGATTTCCTCCCCATAGTCCCTGGTTTCCCTCAAGCTGCTACCCCAGTGCTAGAGCTCAGGCGCAGTGAGTCCAAGTAAGTCTGTTCATGGGCCCTTTAAGAGGAACTGCCTGGGACTGCAGCACCTCTCCTCACTCTGCCACAATCCCTGCTGGTTTTTACAGTCAGAAGTTATGGGGACTCCCTTTCCTGGCTCTGGAACTATGGGCTGGGAGGCCTGGTGTGGGGCTCGGACCCCTGGTCCTCAGTGGGGATTTCCACAGTGCAAGATATCCCTCCCAATTTTAAACTATTACATGTGGGTGTGGGACCAGCCTGTTCTGCATCTCCGCCCTTCCTACCAGTCCTTTTAAAATTTTTTTTAATAAATTTAATTGAGTATGCTATAACAGTTGTCCCATTCCCCCCTTTATTCCCCTCCACCATGTACACCCCCTCTCACCCACATTACCACCCCCCCCTTAGTTAATGTCTATGGGTTGTACATATAAGTTCTTTGGCTTCTCCATTTCCTATATTATTCTTAACCTCCCCCTGTCTATTTTCTACTTACCATTTATGCTACTTATTCCCTGTACTTTTCCCCCCTCTCTCCCCCTCCCCCTCCCCTGCTGATAACCGTCTATGTGATCACCATTTCTGTGATTCTGTTTCTGTTCTAGTTGTTTGCTTGGTTTGTTTTTGTTTTTGTTTTAGGTTCGGTTGTTGATAGTTGTGTCTTTGTTGTCATTTTGATGTGACTTCTTCTTTAAATCCCTAGCTGTAGGACTTGCATTCAGCTAGATTTCAGGTGGTTCTGAATGGTGGTTGTTCTGTAGTGTAGCTGTAATTTCGATGTGGTTGTGGGAGAATGCAAGTACCTTATTTATCTATGCTGCCATCTTGACTGGAAACCAAGCCAACTTCTTTAAAAATAATTTTAAGATTGTGTGTGTTCTAATTATAAAAGTAAGTCATGGTAGGAGTTTTTTAAAAATAGAGAAAGTGGCAAAGAAGCCAAAATTATTCATATTTTTATCACTCAGGGATAATGTTTATTAATATTTGGGTCTAGTTCCTCTTGGAAATTAAATTACATATAAAATTCTCTTTTCAAATAACATAGCACTGCATATAATGTTTTAAATTTAGTTAAAATTTCAGCATTTTCTTATGTCAATAAGACAGTTTATAAAATACTTTTATAAACTGTAGATTTTTAATGGCTGCAAATATTCTAATTACTTCAGATAACATAATTTACTTTTAAAATCCCATAATACTGGACCATTAGCTTGTTTCTAATATTCCCGGGGCTTCTCTGTTGGTTTCTTGAGGATACCTTAGCCTCGTTTCTTCCAGAGTTACCTGGGGTGTTTAAGGAACGGCCCTTCTATTACAGGGAATTTGTCCACATCCTTCTCACCAGGTAAGAACATCCCTCAACCGTTAAAGACTGGTGAAAATTTTGAAAAGTCTCTTGAGTATCCAAATTTTCAATGGGAATCCAGAATTTCATTCAATTTTAAAAATTCTTGTATAGCCCTGGCCAGTATGGCTCAGTTGATGAGAGCATCATCCTGCAAACCGGAAAGTAGTGTGTTCAATTCCTGGTTAGGGCGCATGCCTAGGTTGTGGGTTCAATCCCCAGTCAGGGGACTGTACAAAGGGCAACCAATTAATGTTTCTCTCGCTCCCATCCCCTCTTTCTAAAATCAACCAGCTTGTCCTTGGGTGAGGAATTTTTTTAAAGCCTAGTATAATATTTTCCTAGTTTTATAAGTAAAATATATTCTTTTGTTTTAAAAAGTAGAACATGCAAATGAACAAAGAAGAAAATAAAATCTGAAGTAACACCACTCAGCTTGATGAATATCTTTCCACACAACACACTGTCTTCTTACCTGACTGTTTAACTCAATAACACAGAGCATCCTTTCACAGCATATCCACTTTTAACTCATTTATATTCATGTAAATACCTATGAAGCACTTTTCCTTTGTATTCATTTTGTACACCTACCATGGACTAGTTGCTATATTTTCGGAGAGGCACAAGGTTCCCCTATCATCAAGAACTCTGATTTCTATTTGGGGAAACAAGACCCATATTCTTGGGGAAAAGACTGAAATACCTACTAAGTGACTAACAGTGGGGAGCGTACACCGTGAGAGAGTGGTATATTGTAGAAAAAAACATGAAGCTAGAATTTTAGTCATGCCTGTTCTACCAACTCACTGTGTGACATTGGGTAAAATATTAAATCTCTCAGAGCTTCAGTGTCCTGACATGAAGATGCAAGAGTTACATTGAATGATCTCATGGTTCTTTCGGCACTGATATGTCTCAGTTCTCTGGTTCTGGGTACTGGGATAGCTGGTATCACTAGCTGTGCAGCCTGGAAGATACTGCTGCTTGTCCACTCACCTGCTCTCAGGGCTCAGGCAAAACAGGATACCAAGATAAGGTCTCTAATGGGCTGAATTGAGTAGGCTCTTTCCCAGAATGACCAGTGGTAGAGGACACAACGGTCAGGATAATAAGAGCAATATAGAGTGATATTGGTTATCAAAATGAGAGTCAGGTTCAAGGGCTTCAAACAGGAGCCACGGGTCCAAGAAGAGGTCAGGAAATGGGCTGCAAAGCTGATCTACAAAGCTGAATGGTGACTGGCTTCATTATGGTTAATGCTGGGTCCCCGGAGTTCTGCGACAGGATTCTCTTGCCTCTCAGTCTTCCAGGCTGTAACATCAAAGTGCTAATGGCTACTTTTTCTACCACTTATGCTAGAGATAAGTGAAATAAAAACTTCAAAAAGAACCAGACCTTAATTTTTTTCTGAAATAAAAAAAATTAAATGTAAAATTCAAGTTATGACATAACATAAAAATTGGTGAATTTTGGTGAAGAGTATATCAGAGTTCCTTGTATTATTCTGGTAACTTTTCTGTAAGTTGGAAATTATATCAAAGTAAAAAAGTTTCCAGACCTGACTGATATGTCAGTCAGTTGGGCATCGTCCCACAAGGTGAGAAGTTGCTGGTTCAATTCCCAGTTAAGGCAAATGCCTGTGTTGTGGATTCAGTCCCAGGAAGGGGTGAGTACTAGAGGCAACTGATTGATGTTTCTCTCACACATCAATGTTTCTCCCTTTCTCTCTCCTTCTCCTCTGGTCACCACCATTCTGTTTCTGTATCTATGAGTTTCTTTGTTTTGTTTGTTCATTTGTTGCTTTTTGTCTTATATCCCACTTATGAGTGAAATCATATGGTTCTTGTCCTTTTCCATCTGAGTTATTCACTTAGCACCATACCTTCAAGATCCATTCATTGTGTCCCAAATGGCAGTATTTCACCTTATTATGGCTGAGTGGTATTCTGTTGTATATTTGTACCACATCTTCTTCATCCAATCATTGGCCAATGAATACTTACATTGTTTCCATGCCCTGGCTATTGTGAGTAATGCTGCAATGAACATAAGGGTATATATCTCTTTACAAATGTTTTCAAAATTTTCCAGTTAATACACAGAAGAAGGATTGCTAGGTAATGTGGTAGCTCTATTCTTCATTTTTTGAGGAACCTCCATACCATGTTCTGTAGCAGCTACACCAATTTACAATCCCACCAGCAGTGTACAAGAGTCCCTTTCTCCACGTGCTCTCCCACACTTGTTATTGTTGGTAATAGCCATTCTCACAGGTGTGAGGTGCTATCTCATAGTGGTTTTCATTTGTATTTCCCTTGTATCTAGTGAAGTTGAGCATCTTTTCATATATCTGTTAGCCATCTATATATCTTCCTTGGAAAAGTATTAAACTTTAAAATTGTCATTTTTTTAATTGCCCCAATATTTTTATCCCAGTGGATATCTAGTGTTAGGGCCATAGTAACTGATATGACAAATTAATAACGAATAACATCAGTTGATAAATGTTTAACATGGGATGGTTAATAATGACCTAAATTGCCAACTTTACTTTTTTTCAGGATAAATTAAAAATAAGAGAGAGGAGGTGGTTAACATAATGGAGTTTGCTTCGACAGAAGGCTGCTATGGTGTTTTATTTGATCTGAAATGGAAAGGTGACAAATATGAGAATCATTTCAGTTCAGATGTATCAAATCTCATTATTCTAGAGGAAATATTAGTGGGTTGAATGAATCTCAATCTGTAGACGTTTCTCAGGTCTATTTTTAAACTCAAACTGGCTTTTTCCCAGAAAGAAGAGAAACAGAAATTTACTGGCAAAAAAGCCTTTTACCTTTTTTCATTGAATTTTCTGAGGAGACTTTTAAAAACTGAAAAATCAGAACAGATGGAACATTATGAAGAGCATTGCAAAACAGAATACTTTTCAGAGTACTTAGGAGAAAATACAGTGTTCAGAAAGATCTTGTCTTTAAAAAAAAGTGGTTGAGTAAAGACAAAGTATCAAATGTAGTAAATATTTGCTTTTCTTTGAAGAAACTGAAAACAACAAAAGCCCAGTCCCATTCAATTGTTCTCACGGTCGATCTGAAAGGCACCAGTCCAAAGGATTTCCATCTGAAAAGTGTCGGTAGAGTTCTTCTTAGCAGTAAGATGGTTGATTGGTTTGGGTAAAGCTTCAGAGGATTGATTAAAATGTTGCTTATTACCATTCACTCTCTCTTTTTCTTAGCCAGAAAACTGTCTTGTAAATATCAGAAAAGTTAAATTTTTAAACAGTATAAACTCTTCAAGGGGAAAGGGGAGCAGAGAAAATCTTAGATATGGCAGCCATGTTTTGTTCTCACAAAGATTTCATAATCTGCACCTGCAGACAGATGACTAAGTATTAATGTAAGTTAGCTGTCTCTTTGCAGCAGGTAAGAGGTGTGAGGTGGCCCACACAAGGGTCGAGAGAGGGAGCGGAGGGCTCCGAGTGCTGACTCTAGTTTCCAGTTCACCGTGACTCGTTCCTCACAGCCTTGCTACCAAACCATGGGGAATGAGCCGGTGCAAGGGAACATGTTACAGCAGCCAGTGAAACAGACCAAAAAACTGTCAGTCCCAGGAGAAGTACTGGAGAGGAGATTCACAAATGTAGCAGTGAAGCTTTGCCAAAACCATACAGTTGGTTTGTTGGGGTTTTTTTTTAATCGTCACACTTGACAATTCTTTCCTGAGTTTCAAAGGAAAGAGACAAATAAGTCACCATTTGGTTATCAATAAAGGTAGCAGTTTGTAAAGGGCTTAAATACCATTTGAAGGGCTTAAATTTCAGAATAAAATATAAAGGGAACACGGCATGCTCTCACAAGGTAAGAAAAAATTAAGTGAAAAGAAGTGCAGTAAAAACAATAAGAGCAAAATCTTCCTCAAAGGGAAGCTGAGAGTACATTTCCTTGGCTGAAGATCTAGTGTGAATCACAGAGAAAAAAAATAACACTTTATAAGGCCAAATGAAATGGTAACAAACCTTTAGTACTAATGAAATTGTCGAGAGGCCTTTAGATGAGTGATTTGGAGTGCTGGTCTTTTGACACCTGAGGGTGTTTTATCAAGCTTCAAGAAATTGGCAAAAGTCCCAAAACCACTTGCAAAAATCACTTCATTATGATTTTCTTTAGTTCAGGAAAATCAAAATAGATGCCTATAGCTCTTAGATGAGGGAGTGGCCAAAAAGTGTAAATGTAGTGTTACAACAAATCCAAAGTATTTGGAAACCATTGTGTCCATGGCTGAATGTTTGGAATAGCAAGATTTTACAGAAATGATGATCTCAAAGTGGATGGTCAGTCCTGGCTGCAAATGACTATCTGGACGAAACTGTGGATCCTGGGAAACCCATCACAGACCTAAGACCCAGAAACCAGCATGGTTTAACGATGTCACTTCCACTGAGAGACTGCAAGTGATATACTGCTTTAGTCATTTGACAAGCTTGCCTCCTCCAGCGACAGAGTGAGATCCATTGCAGATCTGTTCCAGGACCTCGGTCTGAGATCGGGAATCTTAAGAAGACTGGGAACTGGACCTGGGTTCTCAAGCGGGGAGGACTTCTTAAGGGAATTATTTTTTTCTTCTTGGCTAAAGAGACACTCAGGAGAAAATGTCTCTTCTTTTTTCTGGATTGGATGACTAGATTATTTACTTTCTCTCCGATTCACTAAATATTTTCTCAGCATCTATTATGTTCCAGGCACTGTGGTGGGTGCTGGGGATAAAGTAGTTAATGACAGCCTCATGGAGTTTACATTCTAATAGGGGAGTCCAAAAATAAAGAAGTGCGTAAATATTTTACTTTAGATGGTACATGAGCTCTGAAGAAGATAAAGAGGGTGATGAGAGAATGAATAAAAACATCTCTAAAGTAAATACAAGGAGAGACCAAAAAAACCCAGAACTTATTTATAAAAAATTGTATATTTATTCTTACATGTTTAAACTTCAGTCACCTTCAAAGTACTCTCCATCTGATGCACTGCACCTATTGAAATATTTTTTTCCACTGCCCAAAACAGTTTTTGAACTCATTGACTTTGATGAGTTTTAGTGATTCTGCTGTTTTTTGTTTCACGTCTTTCACATCAGCAAAATGTTTCCCTTTGAAGACTTTTTTCATCTGGGGAAACAACAAAAAAAGTCAGAGTGAGATTGGGTGAATAAGGAGGGTGGGGCATGGGGTTCATGCCATTTTTGGTGAGAAACTGAATACTCAGTGCAGTATGCACAGGTGCGCTCGTAAATCACGCATCATGGAATGAGCAAGTGCACTGAAAGAGTCTTCCAGAAAAATTCACTGAAGCCGAATGCAGCCTCTCACAATCATGCCAGCTGTTACACGGGTACAAATGGGTTCTTAGAACACTTACCTAGCAGAGGAAGCCTCTACTACAAGGGGCCCGACCTCTGGAAGATAATTCCAAGTTTTGGGGGGGACTTCTCTTGTAGGGGTCACTTTAGTTAGAGTGATCAGGTTACAAAGAGCCGAGTCTTTACGGATGAGAAAGACCTAACCATATGGAAACTACAAGAGGGAATGAAAGTGTTCCAGGCATGGGGAACAGCAGGTGTGACGGCTATAAAGTTGAAAGAAAGGGTATGCGTCTAGAGTGGCCTGATGGGTCAAGGGGAGACTAATATAAAATGAGGTTGGAGAGATAAGAAATTAGGATTTTATTCTGAGCGCTCTGGGAAATCATGGACAGCTTTCAAGCAAGAGAAAAAGATGTGATATATTTTCATAAGATCACTTTGACTGTTATATGGAAACTGTATTGAAAAGGAACAAAATGGAAGCAGTGAGACCAGTAAGAACTGCAAGGTGGAAGAAATTTGTTCCAAGGATATCTATTCCCCCACTGAGAAGTGAGATCCACATCCCTCTCCCCTGGAGTCTGGGTACTACTTCTACTAATAGGGTAACAACAGAAATGCCACTGGGGCTTCCGAAGTTAGGCCATAAAAGGTCATCCTTGTCTGCTGGAACATTGCTCGATCAACCACCTAAGAAGCCCACCTACACTGAAGCTGCCCTGCTATGAAGAAGTCTAGGCCGAGTGAAGGGGGTGTGTGTAAATGTGCCAGTCAACAGCCTCAGCTGAGCTCCTAGCTGACAGCCAGTATCAACCATCAGATGTGTGAATGAAGGTGTCTCTAGCTAATTCTAGCCTCCCATAGTTAAGCCACTCCCAAGCTTTGAGTCTTCCTGGTGCTCCAAGATATAATAGAGATAAGTCATTCCTGCTGTGCTTTGTCTGAATTCCTGACCTATTAAGATTTGAAGTAGTTTGTCACCTAGTAATAGTGACTTGAACACTAGGAGAGGAACATCTTTGAAGGCAGAAGTGAAGAGATGCCAGTGAAACCTGAGGGCATGTCAGTGAAACAATCAAGACGAGATAGCAACTAGTTCGCTGGACACATGAGTGTAAACAGAAATCTGGGCTGGAGATATGCATTGGCAAACAGCATATGGATTCTGTTTACTTTCCTAGGACTGGGTGAGTCCACAGGAGGGAGGTAGAGAAAAGGAGCTAGTTCAAGACCTTTCTGAGAAAGTCTGGTATTTAGTGGTAGGAAAGAAGAGAAAGAACCAGAAAAGAAAATGGAGACTGAGTGCTTAGTGGGACAAGAAAAAAAATGTAAGAATGGTTTGTCACAAAAGCTGAGACAGAAAATTATTTCTAGAATAAAGGGAATGGCCATTTTAGTGGAAAACTACTGAGAGTCAAAAAGGATAAGAGAAAAACTGGTCATTAGGTTTGGCAGCAAAGAGACACCTCTGACCTTGAAAAAGAGCAGTCTCAGTGGAAGTGGTTGGGGCAGAAACAGAATGGGGTTTTGATCACTGAGAGAAGAAGAATAGTATATTATTTCAGGAAAAGTTGGATCAGCATGCCATATGCAGCTAGCCTAAATGCTACCGAAACTGCACAATTTACCTGCCTAGAGGAAGAGCGTAATGTAATAAGCAGCAGACGTCTTTGGCATCAGAACTGGGTCAAAATAGCTACAGGCAATTTTTTTTAAACTCACTGAGCTTCAGTTTATCTGTAAAATAAGGATAATCCCTTTGTTTTTCTAACAACCCTTTCATAGGGTAGTTAGAAAATGAGATAACATATTAGCACAGTATTAGGCTAGTAAAGAAATTTGCTCAATGCTCACTCATTGAAAACACAATTATTGAGTGCCTGCTGTGTGCCAGAACCTGTGCTGGATGCCCGGGATGCAAAAATGAGAAGTCTCAGCCTGCGATCTCCAGAGCACTACAGTCTAGTGAGGAGATGAATCTACAGATAATGGCCAGAGAGTAAGATCATTGCATCAACAAGACTGTGACGAAGGAGAAAATGTGAAGCTTGCTTGAGGGAATCAAAGAAAGCTTTACAGAGGGAATAGCATGTCATCTGGGAGCTGAAGGCACAGGGTGGGTTGGCCAGGTGGGCAAGCTATGAAAGGGATTCTGAGCAGAGAACGTCGGCACAAAGGCTCAGGCATGGGACTCAGCCTAGCCTGTTTGCTACTATAGATAGCCAGCGTGTTACTGAAGTATAGCCAGTGCAGAATAGGCAGAGGTGGTGGATAGAAGGTGGTGAGGGATGCGGCCAGGCTGGTAAGAAGGAATAAGAGGATGAAGAGCCCCATTTATCACTGGGGGAAGTTTATATTTTATCCTTAAGGATAAGGAGCCACTGCAGTACTTGGCATAAGGTGGTGACAAAAGCATTCTTAGCTGTGGAAGATGGTCTGAGAGTTTCCTTAGTTTTATAAAATGCCCTGATCTTTGTACTTTAAAAATGCTGCCTCTGCCTGCTGGACATGTGCCATAATTTGTTTTTCCATTTGTGACTGAACTGTTCTCACTCTCTTATAGGGAGAAGCTCATGGATCAATTAGACAGAATAGAGAATCCAGAAAGGGACTAGACTAGAGGGAAGACAATGAGTGTTCTATTCTTTCTGTAAGAATGATGTCAATGCCATAAGAAGTGGTGACCAAAGAGCACATAAACAGAAAAAAGTAGAGAAAAAAGTATTAAAGAAATGTAATAAATTTTATACTGATATTGTTACCAGACAGGGCACCCTGGCCCTGAGCGAGTCTGCCTGGGGCTGGCTGGTAGTGTGCATGTTCTTCGTTTTGTGTAGAAAAGGCTTCACAACGCAAGTCCAGGTGACTGTGAGGGTACGTTTATTAAAGCTGGGGACAGTGAACAAGGAAGGGCTTAGCATAGAAGGAGAAACTGGAGAGCCCAGGCTGGGCTGCTTTAGCTCACTGGGAAGTCAGACAAAAGGGGGCCTTGGAGACAGATTCAAGGGGTTAGCCCAGGACGAGTTGACCCTGCCCGCTGCTACCCTGGTTGTAAGTCCCATGGTGTCCTTTACAGTTCAGATGTGTGCCTGTGGGGGAAGGAGGCGGGGACGGGAGTGACACAGGCATGCTCCCCAGAGGGAGAACACGTGCTGGGTCCCTTGTCTTGAGGGTTTTCATCTCTCTCTTTCAGGCAGGAGTCTTAGGAGAGGGTTGCAGCAGAGCATTCATCGGTTTTTCAGGATGTTCTTTTGGGGGCACGGTCTCTACTGATTGTTCAGTGCCGGGGCAGGAGGTTGTTAGTTATTGCAGCTGGTCCTGGCTTCACCTACCTGGTTTTACTGCTTCTCTGGGCCCGGAGCTGAAATACAACTGGGGCCTAGATGTTATCTCCAGGGAGGTGACCTTCTGTATCCAGCTGTAAATTGCTCAGCCAGTTTGTTCAGTTACCTGTCTCTGTTCCTCATCCTCCTTGCCAAGGGATTTTCCTAGCTTCTTACTCTCTTGCCTCAATAGGATGACATTATCTAAATTTTGTGACATTTGTGGTATTTGTAGTTTTATAAATTTGTGATTTGATATGCTTTCTTTCTCCTGCTAAATTCATTTTTGTACTTTTGTATCACTGATCTTATACTCTTGTTTCTTAAAGAAGGTTTTAAAAATTGAATATGCTTTAGACTCCACAAAACCTAGATAAACCACTGAGAGCTGTATTATGCTTTATTGATTTCCTTAAGCCTGCCTGCAACTTTGTGAACAGTCATTTTATCAAACTCTCCTCTGATTTTCAGTTTCAGCATGCCATCTGTTTCTAGCACCGTGACTGATGCAATGTTCATGTTAGTTGTAATCTTTGTCCATCACTTATACATTACATTCTTTTGCATGACTGTAGAGATTCCAATGACAAAGAAGGTATATGAGGTATCTTTATATTTATGTATCTGCTATGAGCATATATATATATATATATATATATATATTATACACACACACACACACACAGGGTCCAGCAGAAGTAGGGCCTGTTGACTGTGGTTGGTAGTGTAATAATATGGGTGTGATCAATTTAAACATTTTACCTAAAATGTCATATGATGTGCTTGAGAGTTATATTGTTATGTTACAGAATTATATACTTATAATTTTGTGATAAAAGAGTATGTAATAAAAAAGGGGCATGATTTGTGCTGGACCCTGTATATGTGTATAGCAATTTCGTGTATAGATTATTACATAACTGTTAACCATGTTCCATGGAGGGAACAGAAGAACAAGGGACACAGATTAGACGAGTAATTACTGTCATTTTACTCCCCTTATTTACTGTTGAATACCTTTCATGTTTATGTATTTATTTCTTAAATTAAATTTTAGGTTTATTTTTGTTTAAACTAAATCACTAGGTACTTTTTGAAGGGGAAACAAAATGTAGAGTTGGGTTTCACGAAAGGTTAACCTATATGTTGGTTTTTTTACACGTTCTATGTCCACCCAAGTTTTCCCATACTCAGAAATTTCCGGGACTGGTGACTAGGCCCTGAAGAATAGAACAGCCTACTGTTGTTCATCAAGTAATGGGGGTAAAAGTAACACTTTTCACTTTATTCAAATCTAATCTTTGTTATAAAGAATTCTCTGAGGCATTTCCTGTGAGGAAAGATTATATTACTACAGGGCCATTTTTATTTTTATTCACTTTTGAGACTCTCCCTAGAGTTCCACAGTAATTTTCAGGCAAGACTTGAATTGCCCACATTATTTTTCACACATCTCCCCAGCCGTGCAGCTGACCCTCTGGTAAAGCAGAAACACATACACTGGGAACCTGGAAATGCAAAATTCATCCCATCCCCATCCAGCTGATTGAGGCCAAACCCCAATTCCCGGGCAGGGGAACTGGCCAGGAGTAGGGTCTGCCGTCCTGAATAACTCCCCAACAAGGATTTCCCTCATGTGCTCCATGCGTGCAGAAGACTAGAAAGACATCTAGAATCAGCCTAAAGGAAAGGAAAGGAAATTGCTGGATGGGAGCCCTTTGGACACGCTTGCCTCTCATTGCAGAGCAGCCTGCCTCCTGGCCTGCTGGGATGGAGGGCCTGGAACCAGGCAGGCTTTTGAGGTCTGGGAAAGTCCACTGAGGAAGGGAGGAAAGGGGCACCCCTTGCTGTGCAGACATACCTCCACAAACCCAGAAAAGGAAGAATAGAGAAATACAGCCTTCAAAGTTGAACCTGGTTTGTTTTTTGTTATTGTTGTTTTGTTTTGTTTTTTTAGTCCTTACCATTTTCTGCCAGCAATTTATCTGGCCTAGTCACTAAATGCCTCAAGAAAGGGTTGTTTCTGGAATATGGTGGCTGATAATACTTTGAGTGTTTCTTTCCTATGTAAATGGTTTCATCATAGCAAGGGAACTTTTTACCCTCCACTTATCAAAATATTTTACTTTCTCTACTTGCTCCAAGTTCTTTGAATAAGACAAAGCCTTTTATTCCATAATTAGAAGAATGAGGTGGACTTCCCTAGGAGTTAGAGCATGAAGCTTAAATCCACGGGAAGGTTGTTAAGGGATCCCCTTAGGAAAATCCTTCACATTGGGGCCTGAAGTCCCTCTAATACCTCATTGTAAAATTCTTTCTATGGGAAGCAGATGGAATTAACAGGCTGCTGCATTTGGCTATCGTTCTTAAGCAAGGCACATATGAATCTCTTTGTCTTTTCTTGGAAGATAGGCTGTGTATCTTGTCAAGGGACAAGCACATCTGCAGATACTCCACTTATTTAGGAATCATGCTGGCTCTTTATGTTTCTATAAACTAAAACAAAGAAATGTGCCTGCGGTGACTCAGATGAGATAAGAGAATTGTAATTGGAAGATCCCAAAGGTCTTTAAATTCTGCCTCGAAGAAAGAAATACAGAAGCTCAACACTATGGCCCTTAGCCCTTGTTGCCACCTGGGATGGCTTGCTAAGACTTGGCTGTAAGAGAACAGGCCAAACTCCCCAAAAGAGCTACCAGTTTCTGGGCTGGGACCGTTATGACAAGAGTCTCAGCTTCAGAGAGGGAGCTAAACACAGTATGGGTAATGCCTAACACTGATGTAAAAAAACAAAACAAAAACCACTGACATTTATTTTTTTAACTTCAAATTTTATTGAGGTATATTTGGCTTACAATAAGTAACAGGTGATTAAAGTGTACAATTTTAATGTTTTAACACATGTTTATACCCATGAAATCATTACCACAGTCAAGATAGTTTAAATATCCATCATCCTCAAAGTTTCTTTGTGCCCTTTGTAATCTCTTCCTCTTTTATCTCCTTATCTTCTTGTCCACCAGAAAAACCACCAATTTGCTTTTTATCACAATACATTAGTTTGAATTTTCTAGGGTGTTATATGAATAAACTCACACAGTACACACTTCTTTTCTTGTCTGACTTTTCCTGCTCACCATAATTATTTGGGAATTCACCTATGTTTTGTTGGATATATCAATAGTTCATTCTTTTTTATTGCAAGGGAGTGTTCCATTGGGTACACATACCATAGTTTGTTTACTCATTCACATGTAGATGGATATTTGGGTTGTTTACAAATGGGGGGATTACAAATGAAGGTGCTATGAACAATCATGTACAAGTCTATATAGATGTCTGCTTTATTTTCTCCTGGATAAATACCTAAGAGTGAGTGTCTTGATCATCTAACTTTTTAAGAAACTGAAAAACTGTTTTACAAAGTGGTAGTACCACTTTATATTCCCACCAGAAGTATACAAGTAGTCAAGTTTCTCTGCCTCCTTGTCAACACTTGGTATGGTCAGTCATTTTAATTTTAGCCTTCAATAGGTATATCATGGTATTTATTTGTGCTTTTAATTTTTATTTTCCTAATGACTAATAATGATGATGGTCATCTTTTCATATGCTTCATATGCTTATTTGCCATCCATGTCCGCTCATATCTCTTGCCCAGTTTTTTTATTGGGTTGCTTGTTTTTTATTATTCATTTTTGAGATTTTATATATGTATATATATTTATATATAGTCATATATATATATATTCATTCTGGATACAAGTCCTTTATCAGATATAAGCTATGCAAATCTCATTTGCAAAAGACTCTATTTCCAAATAAAAGTAATAAACCAGTTTTTGGTTCCATTGACTTTTCTCTATTGGTTTTCTGTGCTCTATTTCATTGATTTCCACTCTGACCTTTATTAGTTCCTTCTTTTCTGCCTACTTTGAGTTTCATTTGCTCTTTTTTCTCAACTTTTTTAAGGTGGAAAATGAAGTCACTAATTTGGGTTCTTTTGGCATTTACAGCCATAAGTTACCTTGTAAGTACTTATTTTGCAGCATTGTGAAAATTTTGGTGTTGTACTTTCATCCAAAATGTTTTCTAATTTCTCTTGACTCTTTTTTATAACCTATCTGTTACTTAGAATGATGTTATTTAACTTCCAAATATTTGGGAACTTTTTGACTTCTAATATATTTCCAGCATTGTCAAAGAAAATGTATTTAAAATGTTAAATTTATTGAGAATTGTTATATAGACCTTTATACCAAAGTCTATCTTGGTAAATTTTTTGTATGCAATTAAAAAGAATGTTATTTTGATGATGTTTGTTGATGACAGTTAGGTCTTGGTTGCTAGTATTATTCAAGTCATCTGTATTTGCTATAAATTATTGAAAGAGTAGTATTGAAATCTTTGAATACAGTTGTCATTTTCTTACAGCTTATAATTTTGTCCTGTTGATTAATTGATCCCTTTATTACTATGAAATGACTGCTTTTATCTTTGGTAATATTCTTTGTCTAGAAATCTACTTTTTCTTTTATTGATATAGCCACCTCAGCTTTCTTTGACTAGTGCTAATATAGTATATATTTTTCCATCCTTTTCTTTTAACCTATTTATGTCCATTATATATAAAGTATATTTCTTTTAGGCAGCATAATGTATGATCTTGCTTTTATATCCAACCTGAAAACCTCTGCCACTTAACTGGGGTGTTTAATACAGTTACACTTAATATGATTTCCACTGTTAGGTTTAAATCTATCATCTCCTGTTTGTTTTTTATTGGACCCATATATTCTTGATTCCCTTTTTCTTTTTCTTTTTTTTCTTTTGAATTAAGTGAATATATTTTATAATTCTATTTTATCTCCTTTGTTGACTTATTACTTATACCTCTTTGTTTTGTTATTTTAGTGGCTTTTTAAGAGGTTTATCAGTAAATATCTTATTACACTCTACTTTGAAGTGATACTATACTGCTTCACACATACAATGAGAATTTTGTGATGGTACACTTCCATTTCTCTCTCCCTTCTGCTATTTTTCCCTATGTTTTACTCATGCATGTTATAATCCCCACAATGCACTACTATTATTTTTTGTTTAAACTATCAATTATCTTATAAAGATAGTCAAATTTTAAGAAAAAAAATCTTCTTTTTTCCACATAGTTACCATTTTCATTGCTGTTTATCCTTGTGTATATTCATATTTCTAGCTGGTATTGTTTTCTTCTGCCTTAAAAATTTCCTTTAACATTTTTTGTTAGTGATGAATTCCTTCAGCTTTGTATATCTGAAAAAGTCTTTGTCTCACCCGCCTCTTTGAAAGGTATGTTTGCCGAGTATAGATTTCTAGGTGAAAATTTGTCTTTTTAAAAATGTTGCTCCAATGTCTTATATTTGCATTGTTTCCTATGAAGAATTTTCTGTCATTCTTTTTATTATTATATTTCATTGATTATGCTATTACAGTTGTCCTGATTTTTCTTTCCCCCTTTGTTTCCCTCCACCCAGCATCCCCTACTCCCTCAGACAATTCCCCTATCATTGTTCATGTCCATGAATCATGTATATAAATTCTTTGGCTACTCCATTTCCTCTAGGGTGCTTTACATCCCCATGGTTACCTGTAACTATCTGTTTGTACTTCTTAATCCACTCACTTCTTCACTCATTCCCTACAACTCCCTTCTTAGTGTAGTGCCTTAGTATGTACCTTAGTATAGATTATTTTTATGTTTCTTGTGCTTAGAATTCATTGAACTTGTTGGATCTGTGAATTTATAATTTTCATCAAAATTGGAATATTTTCAGCTGTCATTTCTTCAAATAATTTTTCTGTCTTCCTTCACTTGGGGATACAATTTTATGTATATTATGATGCTTGACATCTTACAGCTCACTGATGTTCCATGCATTTATTTATAAATCCTCCTTTTACTCTATTTTTAATTATTTCTATTGCTATGTATTGAAGTTTACTATTGTCCTGCTATTAATCCCACCTGTGTAGGTTTCCTCTCAGATATTATAGTTTTTAACTCTAAAAGCTTGATTCTTTCGCACATGTCTCTGCTTAACTTTTGGACATCTGGAATATAGTAACAATGTTTTAATGTCTTTGTCCCTAATTCCTATATCTGTGTCAGTTTTGTAACAGTTTCAATTGGTTGATTTTTTTTTCTCATTCTAAGTTGTATTTTCCTACTCTTTTGTATGTATGGTAAGTTTTTACTGGATGCAAATATTGCGAATTTTACTCTATTGGGTGCCGGTTTTGTTTTGCTTGTTTGTTGGTTTGGTTTTTTTTGCTGTTGTTGTTCTTATAAATATTCTTGAGTTTTGTTTTGGGATTCAGTTAAATTACCTGGAAACAGGTTGAACATTTTGCATCTTGCTTTTAAGATTTGCTAGGTGAGACCAATTCCCCATTAAGATCTGACTTAGTACTCTCCTAATGCCCTGTGAATTTTGAAGTTCACCAGTCTCACTGGTGAGAACAGTCAATATTTTGGTCCTGTGTTACCCTGGGCACTGTTCTTTTAAATCTTAATGTGTTTTTTCTCCAGCCTGGGACAGTTTCCTTGGTTGTGTATGCTAATGAATATTCTGCTGAATGCTCAGGTGGGACTTCCTGCAGATTTCCAGAGTTCTGTCTCCATGGAGCTCCTTCCTCCTGGGAACTCTAGCCTTCTTGATTGCTCTGGACTCTCGGTTTGCTCTCCCTAACATAAGAGTCTGACATACCCTTTTCAGGTTCACTCCCTGCACTCTTAACTAGGAACTCTTGCAAGGCAGTAAGCCAGGTTAATCATAGGGCTCACCTTGTATCTTTCAATGCCTGAAGTACAGTCTTTTGAAACCCATTGTTTTATATAATATAGTCTGTGTGGGGGTTTTGTGGGTTTGGGGTTTTTGCTCGTTTGTTTTATGTTTTGGGGGGTTGGGGGTGGAGGGAGGAGAAAGATTTGGTTGTGCTAGCAGGAAGGCTTGTCTCTTGTTACCCTGTCTTGGCTAAAAGTAGAAGTTTCCTCTTACATGGAATTTTAAACTGATTAAAGGGAATGCGAAACCCTTGACTTTTTTCTTTCTGGCAGCCCCCAAATTTCCATGTCGTTGTGGTCAAAAGGAGTCAAAGCAAATTCTGGCCCAGAGGAAGGAAGCGAATCCTAAATGCAAAGTTGTAAAAACACCGATAACAACTCACCTTTGGTGCAGAGAATCTAGCACTAGAAGGAGGGAGAAACGGAGCATGTCATGCCGCTGTAGAGAGGTTCCTAATCACCGAGCCCCACTTTTTCCCATTTTCCTTTTGGTGGAAAACAATATCTGGATCCAGGAAGGTATGTCAAATATTGAAATGCCACCTGGTGTATTTCCCATAGAGGGAAGGAGTTTATTCAAGAGGTGACAATTCTCAGGGGAAATGGTAGAGGAGAAACAATACAGGAGCAAGTCATTTTAACACTGTGGCTTGGCTATTCGGTAGCACCTGTTAGATGTTAGGGAATTTCCCACCTTACCAGTTTCACATCCCCTCACTGCTGAAGCCTGACACTTGTCTCAGCCCCCCTTGTAACACAGGCATTGAATCTGGGATCCACCAATCATATCTACCTCCACCAGACTTTGAATCAAAAACTGTGTACAAGCAGCAGGCAATGGCCGAACCCATTCTGGTAAGATACAAAATGCAACATTTTACAGAGGCAGCCACGCAAGGCTCCTAGCAATCCTGTCCAGTGCCTGGTGTTGGAAATATTAGCCGCTCCTTGGGGTCATAGAAGTAGGGTCTCTGCACCAGTTTACCACGTGATTTTGTGAATTTCCTGGCTGTGTTTTCTCCAACACAGAGTATAGCATGGTTCCTTAGCCCTGTTGTAGAGCCTCTGTGTGTTCTAATATCCTTTAATACAGGGATTAGCAAGCCTTTTCTGTAAAAGCATAGTTAATTATTATGAACTGAATTGTGTCCCCCTCAAAGTCCCTATGTTGAAGCCCCAAGTCCCAGTGGGATGGTACTTAGATATAGGGCTTTGGGAGGTGAGTAGGTCATGAGGTGGGGCCTGAAGTAAGGCCCTTATAAAAAGAAATGCCAGAGAGCTTGCTGGTCTTCTTTTTCTGCCGTGTGAGGACACAGAAGGAGGCTGTCTGCAGCCTGAGGAGAGAATGCTCATCAGAAACTGGCCATGCCAGCACCCTGATCTTGGACTTTTCATAGTCTCCAGAAATATGAAAAATATATTTCTGTTGGTTAAGCCACTCAGTTTATGGTATTTTGTTATGGCAGCTCAAGTGGACTAAGACATTAGTGAATATTTTAGCCTGAATGGGCCGTATAGCCTTTGTTACAGCTATCCTGTTCTCTCACTGCACCTCAGGAGCAGCTGTAGACAGTATGTAAACAAGTGAGTGAGACCACTCCAATAGCATTTTATTTATGGACACTGAAGTTTGAACTTCATATAGTTTTCACAGGTCATGATATAATCTTTTTTATTTTTTTATTTTCATTCAACTATTTTAAAATGTAACAGTCATTCCCAGCTTGTGGGCCATACAAAGATAAGCGGCAGGTCACATTTGCTGACCTCTGTGAAAACATTCCTTTGTACTCAAATGACCTACTGTTGGTTTCTGATTTGCAAGTAAAAATCCTGCCTAATAAATTTAGTCTATGCCTGTTTCAAGAGGAGCTCATTGGTAGGCTTCTAAGATAGACACACACCCATTCTGCTTTGCTTCAGCTGTCAGGAAAGAATTTTCTATGTAAACCTCCAGGGGTCACCTGCTGCAGTTTTTAGCAACTCCTCCCCTTGTGCAATATGTTCTGGAGTCTTCTCATAAGGAAAGATTTAAAATAGTTTTCTGTTTTCTTCTCCTGTAGATTCCCCTGCTCTGGAGAGCTCTGGCTCACCTGAGCGAGCTATTTGTTTTGTCGTCACCCGAACCACATGACTGTGGGTAGACACAGCTCAGCAGCCATAGCCGTAGCTCAGCCTTTCTGTGGCTGACAGGAAGGAGATGTGAAATGAGACATGCAGAGCTGGCGATAAAATCAAGTAGGCTGCAAGATGAAAGCGGGTCATTCCCTGGACTCATTTGTAAGGTAGATTTACTACCTTACACATTCTGGAAGCTTGAACTGACCAAAGTCATTGACATTTAGAGTCTGTCCCTATTTTCCCAGGCACTTCCCTACAAGACCAGACTCTGCATTTTCAAATAGAGTAGCTAGCCTAATAAAAATATGATGCTTAGCAACAGAAATGGATTACAACTATATTTAGCCAAACCAAAGCTATATAAAAATGTATTGGCAATTCCTCTTGTCCTTTACTGACAGTATCACCTGGGTTATATTCCGACATGGGAAGAGTCTCATCAGTCTGAGATGATTTGTGTTCTCAGTGGAACAATGCGTAAGCAGAGGCTTAGAAAAGTAAGGCCTCTCTCCTCCTTCTCCTGAGTTACAAGTTGGGAATTTACAGAATTCATGCCTATACTAGGGACTCACTCTACCTTTGAATATTAGGCCTTTAATTTTACTTTTGAAATGACAATAACTAAAAAAGAGAGAAAGAAGGTCAGTGTTTGGGGCGACCTGGGAGAAGGGAACTGCGAGTGAGAGAAAAAGTGGACTTTGCACCCCCCGGAAGTGCTAAGTCATGTTGACGGGGTGGCAGTGATGTGATGGGGTAAGGATGGCACGTTATCTCTGTGGTCTCCTTCCCCAAACCCTGCAGGCCCAGTCTGTCAATGAGAAAACATCAGACTAATCTCATTTGAGGAGCTTTCTACAAAACACCTGACCTCTACTTCTTAAAACGTCACAAAATCAAGGACAGGCCCAGGAACCACCAGAACCCGAAGAGCCTAAGGAGACAAGACAATTAACTCCACTGTGGTGTCCCAGATGGAGTCCCTGAACAAAAGGATGCCACAGGTAAGCTGAGGAACTGTGAAAAACCATGGGCTTTGGTTCATGAGACTGTAACAGTATTAGTTCATTAATTACAACAAATGTACTAATGTAAGGAGCTAGCGAGGGGCAACTGCTTATGGGTGTATGAGAACTCTCTGTGCTATCTTCACAATGATTCTGCAAATCTGAAACTGTTTTAAAATAAAAAGCTTGTTAAAAAGAAGAAAGCAGACCTTTCATTTCTCCAGACTTATTCCCCAGCCCCCTAGACACGCGTGCGCGGACACACACACACACACACACACACACACACACAGCAATCGCTGTCTGCTGTTAGCTCAATCTACAGTTCATTATCTAGGCTGGGTAATAACGGATGCAAATGATCAGCCAAACATTTTTTTAACTGAATCACGAAAAAACCCGGAATTAAAACTGTGCACAAAAGAATAACTTCCCAAAGCATTTTGTTATTTGTCAGTGTGAATAGAACATAATCTGTGAGAAACTCCAAGATGGAATCAGACCTTTTATTTTTAACACAACAGATGAACTCTCAGTGGCTGCCAGCAATAACTACAATCATTGCCTATAGACAGCACCTCTTCCAAATAAAGGAACCTTCCTTGAAGTTCTCATTAAATGAGCATTACTGTTTTGGGGTTGATACCCTGGGAGCTATGATTGTTCAAGTTACTCTTTACAGAGTTGAGTTCCTACGTGAAGCAGAAGCATTTTGTGGAAACTGAAATGTATTCTGCAGAGGAGGTTTGTTATTCGGTACAAATACCTCCTTTGGGAATTGTACAGAGAAAGCCTCTCTGGTTACTACTTCATGACTGCGTTTGTAGCAGTAATTACTCCCCTTAACAAAACCTTACAGAGGTCATTCTTAAACAGAGAGCTGATGATCGATTATCTTGTCACGGCCCTTCACAGCCAGTGACCGTGTAAGCTGGCCATGGAAAAAGGAGGAATCTCTCGATTTGCCTATTTAGCTGTAAAACAAGTGAGGGACTTGCAAGCCCCTTCCTGCTGCCTTCAGGTCCTGTTTCCAGAGTTTGGAGCCACCTTGACAGAAGCAGGTGCCTCAAGTCATTTTAATGTTAGTCTTTACCTTTCTCCTTTTGTGTGATTTGAGTTATGATTCTGTACCTTTGTCTCTGCTTTTCTTTGCTTTCACAATATAGATTTACTAAAGGAAGAATAGAAAGACCTAGAACTGGATTTTAACGCTCTCAATTTTTCCATTAAATTACTTTGTTACTTGGGCAGAACATTCTGGCTTTCTGTGCCTCAGTTTCCTAAGCTATAAATTTGGATTCATACTATGAACCCCAATTATTTCAGTGATCAAAACGGATCAATGAGGGTCAATGATCAAAACGGATACCACCATTTTTTAAAGTTTAAAATGCTAGACAGAATCATATTTAAATACTAAAAAGAACTACTCAATTTCAAAGCGCCTATGAAGCCCCCTGAAATAGCCATTTACTTGTGACCAAGATGTCAGAGCTCCAATTAGGTCATGAGTTTCACACAGCAGAAACTAATTCTGGCTGATTTAAGAGGAAAAAGTATACAATATATCTATATCTATATATCTATATCTATATCTATCTATATCTATATCATCTATATCTATGTCTATCTATAGCTATAGCTATAGCTAAATCTATCTATCTATGGAAGGAAGTATAAGACGAAGAAGGTTCTCGAAACAATGTTGAGGAACTTACCAGGCTTGAAAATGGGTGAGAACAAGGAGGGCAGGGAGCAGCGAGCACCGAGAGTAAAGCCACGTCCCCGACACTGATGTTGCTGCTGATGCACCTCCCACATCCCCGTCCCCGCAAACATAAGTAAATAAGTAAAAGATTCCTTGCCATGCACAGTTGACCACTGAACAGTGTGGAGGCCAGGGGCCCCCTTCCACTGCATGCAGGAAAAAATCCATGTATCACTTTTGACTCCCCCCAAACCTAAATAGCCTACTGTTAACCAGAAGCCTTACCAATAACACAAATAGTCAATTAACACATAGTTTGGTATATTATACACATTATATACTATATTTTTACAATAAACTAAACTAGAGAAAAGAAAATGTTATTTAAAAAATCATAAGCAAGGAAAAATGCACTATAGAACCTATTAACAAAATTCACATATAAGTAAACTCACACAGTTCAAACCTGTGTTGTTCAAGAGTCAACTATATGTTTCTTTGGGTCACTGATCCAAAGTCTAAAACAGGTCACTGCATGATATAACTTGAAATGCCCTGAAATATTACAGCCCACATATGAAGTAAGATAACATGCCGAGAAATGTATATGACTTATCAATAATGAGTTGGGAAACTGAAAGTAGCAGCTTTTCTAAATTATCAATAATATAAAACATGTTGATCAACCATATTAGAGGGGGAAAAAAGGAGCTTTCTAATCACCCCAGAAAATGATGTTATAACTTATTGTCATAACAAAGAGGTAATCAGAGAGTATGAGTCAAAAAAGCAGGGAAGGCCCTGGCTGGTGTGGCTTACTTGGTTGAGAGTTGTCCCTCGAAGCAAAGCACTGCCAGTCTGATTCCCGGTCAGGGCACAGGCCTGGGCTGGGGCCATCCCCAGGTGGAGCGCAAACAGAGGCAACCAATTGATATTTTTCTCACACGTCGGTGTTTCTCTCCCACTCTTTCTGCCTCCCTTCCCCTCTCTCCAAAAATACATAAATAAAACCTAAAAATAAAACCCAAAAGGTAGGAAAAATATTCAGGGTGGGGCAAAAGTTGTTTTTATGGAATATAATACAATAATTAATTAATAATAATACAAGAATAAATTGTGTTTCACATACTTGCAACTGTAAACCTTCTTTTTCCCCTGACTTATGAAGATATATCAGGCAGTTAATAAATTAAAATATTTCATTTATATAGATTTTGTGGTGCTTATCAATTTTTTATATTTGTAGTGTGTTGTGATTTCTTCATACCTAATTTTGTATTCTTTTTACGAATCCTCCCCAAGTTGTGTAAATGCAATGCCTGTAAAGCCGAGAGTTGCAGTGTGGGGTCAATACCTGGCTCTCCCGCCACCTGTGAGGAGGGCTGGCCAGGGGGCCCTGGCGGGAGGGAATGTGTGTTGTTTTGGAAATGGATTGTAACTGACTCCTTATCTCCTTTTGGGAGGGCTTCTTTTCCTACCACTGCTTCTTTTCTTTCTGCACATATGCATTGAGGTGATGTAGTTTAGAGTCATGTGTAGGGCTCGTGCCTCCTTTGTCTGGGACCCCTTATAATGAACCTCAGCCGGGAGGAGGTACGGTCTCTGTCGCACTCACCTGCCACCATTGGTGCACTCCCCTGTGATGTGAGTGACAATCAGCATATCTGCATCTGCCAGTCTTCCAGTGGTTTTTTTGGAATAACATGAACACGTAAGCAGCTCCCCAGTTTAGAACTCCTGGGTTACATGCAGCCTTTAAAATACAGATGCATGAAGACCCATCTCAATCTTCCAAGTGCTTACAGTCTAGTAGGTCAGACACTCAAGAAAACAAGGAGTTCAACGTAGTGTTAACAAAGTGCAACAATATGGAATCAACTGATCAATTAGGGGGAAACAGATCTTGGCTGAATCAGTTCTATAACAAAGTACCACAGCCTGGGTGGTTTATAAACAACTGAAATTTATTTCTCACAGTTCGGAGCGCTAGTGTCGAGATTAGGGTGCTGGCACATTTTTCTGGTGAGGACCCTCTTCCAGGTTGCAGACTGCAACTTCTCATAGTATCCGCACATGGTACAAACAGAAAGCTCTGGTCCCCTCAGCCTCAGTAAGGGCACTAATCCCATTCATGAGGGCAGCAGCCTCGTGACTTAACTACCTCCCAAAAGCCCCATCTCCTAATATCAGCACATTGTAGATTATTATTTCAGCCAATGAATTTGGGGAGAGACAAAAACATTTAGTTCGCTTGTGGTTTTTTCTGACACCAAGTGTGTAATTTCTTTCCTAAACCATTTTCCCAATTTTCCCATACCAACTGAGTGTCTTATATAATTCCATTCAATTGTGATACTAACTACCCAGAGTCAGTGCAGACCCCACAGGTTAAGAGCTCAGTCTAGCAAGTGTCTCCACTTCAGATGCCATTGCAAGTGGCTTTGCTAGAAATAAATGATGGTGATTTATTCAAGGGTCTTAAGGGTTGGAGATAGGAAACACAACTAGGCAATACTCAAAGTGTTTTTGAAAAAGAAAGAAAGGGCTAAAGGTTTATACTTTGATTAAATTAAATTAACCAGCCCTGGCTAGCGTAGTTCAGTGGATTGAGTGTGGGCTGAGAACCAAAGCATTGCAGGTTCGATTCCCAGTCAGGGCACATGCCTGGGTTGCAGGCCACGGCCCCCAGCAACCGCACACTGATGTTTCTCTCTCTCTCTCTTTCTCCCTCCCTTCCCTCTCTAAAAATAAATAAATAAAATCTTTAAAAAAAAATACTTACATAATTTTCTTGTCCTTGTAAAAGATCTACTTTACCTGAAACAGTATATTCAGGCAGCTAATCCCCAAATACCACGCCAATTCTAAGCGCTATACTTACTGTCTTATTCCTCATTCATTTTCTATTTTTCTCTTCCTTGTTCCTTATTCCTTTTCTTATAATAACTTCCTGCCTCCCCTTCTCCCATTTTGTAGTTCTCTGGGCGCAAGGAGACAGATTGCCCACTTCAGGAAATGGTAAATGAAGTTTGTTTGTATCACCTAAATTGTCTTTTTAATCATGCCGGGTGGGGGGAGGGGGTGGTCCCAAAGGAATCACCCCAAGATGTGCCTCTGTGGTGTGCAGATTGTTTTGAGCTAGAAGAATTTGAATTTAGAGGCCTTGCCCATAAGAGATTTTCAGAGATAACTTCTGATGACCAGTCAACATAAGAAACATCCGGACCTGCAGAGAATTCTTACGAGTCTATTTGAGCCAAACTGACAATTGCTGGGCAGCAAAATCTCAACAGATGGAGAAACTGCCTCTGAAAGGAAGTTTTACTGCTTATTTTATACATTACAATCAAAGGAGGAGGCATGAGGAGGCTACATGAAATCCATTGGTGGTAGATTAGGGAGGCAGGAGGGGAGAGCAAAGTGGGGGAATCTCTGAGATTAGATGAAAGGTAAAATGGACCGACGAACTTCTTTTACATTGTTGGGTGTAGGGTAGTTAACAATGAACATGGACAGCTCACAGAGATGGTATTTGGGCAACAGGAAAGCAATGAGAGGTTCCATAGTCTCCTGCTCTGGTGGGAGGTTGTGCCCTGAAGGGTCTGGGAAAAAGGAATTACCCTGACGTTCCAAAGGTGTGTTATCTTAGATGCAAAAAGATAACAGACAGGCTCAGTTAAGGTAAAAACTGGCCTTTGTCAAGGAAGATGCTGGTCTATGACGTGACTACCTGCCACGACTCACTTTTAGTTAGGAAGTTTTAATTTTCCTGTGGGGCTGCTTCAGTCTCTGAGTTTATCAGCTTCGGTGTGTGACGTCTTTTTTATCCACTGACCCACCGATGGCAGAAGGCGAGCTTCTATCTACTAAAGGTCTTCTCTTCTTATCATCCAGCAATGACCTTCGAAGCCCTCAAGGCACCTTTCCTCGACCCTAGCTCAGGATGTCGTGTATGCCACGTTCCCTTTCTACCTCTGAACCTCTCATGCATGTGCTGTGTCTGACTCTCCCATGTGCGCAGGGTTTCTCTACATGTGACATATTAAATTTGTTTTTTTATCTTGCTAATCTGTCTCATGTCCATTGATTATTAGGCCAAACAGAAAGGCACTTGAGGGTAGGAGTGCTTATTCCTCCCCTACACTATAAGGGATACAACACAGGGATGGCCGAATATAAGAGATGCGGAGGAAGAGACTGGAGGTGGGGGTGAGGGTTGGTACTCCCTTCTATGTGCTCTCTGCGTATACCACCTTCCTAGCACATCAGTGTTGCCAGCCCAGAAGCTCCCTGCATCTCATTGTTCACGTTTGTATTGAAGTTTCATTACAGAGGCTCAGATGATTAAGTTGCTGGTCACGGGTGGTTGAACTCAGTCTCCAGGTCCCCTCCCTTCCCCGGGTGAGGGTGCTGGAAGTTCCAACCCTCTTGTGGTTAAAAATAGGGCCACTGACCAAAACTGACAAGTTCTGGGAGGCCTTCACGGCAGTCGTACAAACTCAGGGACAGAAAGTAACCACATGGGATAGTCTAAAAGTAAAACTTTGTGACTAAAAGTGGTTCAAGGTGAGGCACTCATGTCCCAAGGCAGCATTTTTCCCTGACAAAGGTCAACCTTTGCCTTAACTGAGCCTGTCTGTTGTCTTTTTGCATCTAGGATAAGCTGTTAACACGCCATTGGAATAACAAAGTAATTTCCTTTCTTCCTGATGCCTCAAGGCACCACAACAGCAGGAGACCAGGCATGCCCTCATTATTATTGATATTGAGTTAATTGTTGACCGTTAACTATTCTGTACCCACCTATATAAAAGAAGTGTCTATTCATTTTATTTTTTATCCAATCCCAGAGGTTTCCCCTACTTTGCTTTCTCCCAACTCCCTAATCTATCACCAATGAATTTCTTGTATGCCCCCTAAGTCTGTGATTTTAACCCCCTTTGCTTTTGATGTATTAAATAATCTGTTGAGCTTTTTGTTTCCCAGTTATTGTCATCAGTTCAGCTCAAAAAAGCACATGAAAATTCTTACAGGTTTATACATTTCTTAGGTTAGCAGTCTAATCACTTGTTTGGTCTTTCTGGTGACCAGCCCCCATCCTGAAACTATCTAGGGGCCCCATTCTGAATCACCTCATTAGCATAAATTCTAATAAGTTTGAAAGTGGCTCCTTAGGAATAACTAGGCACTCCTATCAGGAAATTCCAAGGGTTTTCGAATCTCTATGCCAGGAACTGGGGTAGCAGGGAGGGGGAGACCAAATATATATTTTTATTATACCACAATATAACTCCATTAATTTGATTAATAAAATTAGAAAGTTAGACAATGGAACAAACTTTTCTGAGCCATTACCTAAAACTTTTCCCAAAATATTTCCAAAAGTTACTTTCCCAAAATTTCCTTTAGAAATAATTTTTAGTTCCTTGGCCCAAGATGTAATGATCCTTCAATTTTTGCTTTGCTACAATAAATATAAGGAACAAATTATGAAAAATATTAAAGGCTTTTTATAGTATTTATATGGTGTTATCATAAAGATTGAAGTTGTATGTGATGAATTACTATTTGGATTATACATATTTTTAAAAACTGTCTATTATTGAGCATTAAATGTATAATTTGCTGACTGTGGAGGGTGAAGTTGCTGTCCCATACTTGTAAAATAGAAGAAAAGGAGTGTCTAGAGGGCTTGTGATTTCCTTCCAGTTTGTCACTTCTTTCCTGTTAAGGAATTCCTAGTGTTACCTGACGGGGCCCTGGCCCTGAACAGGTCGCCCAGGGCCAGCCGCAGTGTGTGGGCTCTTTGTGCAGGAAAGATTCCCAACAAGGGTCCAGGTGACTATGAGGACGCATTTATTACAGCTGGGGACGTGAAACAAGGAAGGGCTTGGCATAGAAGAAATTACCAAAGAGCCTAGGCTGGGCTGCCTTAGCTCACCGGGAAGTCAGAGAAAAGGGGGCTTCAAGGACAGGTTCAGGGGGTCAGCCTGGGGCAAGCTGCCAGCTGCCTATTGCCTTAAAGTTTAGGAGGCCAGGAGAGGAAGGCCCATGAAGAAATAAGTGGAGGAAGAAAAGGGAAAAGGAAACAATGTGGGTCCCTCCTTTTTCTTGAGGCTTTTCTCTCTCTTGCAGGGGGGAATCTTAGGCGAGGTCTCAGGGAAGGGTTCGGCAGAACATTCATCAGTTCTCCAGGTGTGCCCTTTCAGGGTCAAGGTCTCCACTGACTGGTCAGTTAGGGGCCTTCAGTCATAACAGTTGGTTCTGACTATCTCCTACCTGGTTTTGTTGGTTTACTGGGCTTAGAGCTGAAATACATCTGAGGCCTACATGTTACCTCCAGAGAGGAAAGGCCAGGAGAGTAGAGTTTACCCTGAAGGTAAGGTCCTGGTTTTCCCAGTTTTGCCCCCTGCCAGGCGCTCAGGGCCTTCCACCCTGCTACCTGTCTCAGTTTCCCTATTCTACTGCCCAGGCATTTTCCTAACTTCTTACTATCCTGTCTTATTAACATTCATTAAATCACTGGCTTCAGGCCCTTAGATGCTTCATCTCCTTTCTATGGCTTCTGAGGGGAAAATCATCTTTCAGCTGACAACAGTGTTATTAATAGCACCATTTTTTAAAATGTAATTCAAATGAGGTGTACAGACTACCCATACCTGTAACTTTATCATGGTATAACTTCTTTTTAAATGGTTCTACTCTGATAAGTCATGTTTAAAGTGTTCTGATTAAACAAGAAGTATCTTTGAAGACACAGGTTGGCCACAGCAGATTGTAAAACGACAGGGTTTAGCAACGAAGTCACTTAAGCTAATGGAGAAGTAATAAAGGTGAAAGGTAATTGAGTGAATTAGTAACTTGGTTGCTAGAGTAAATTTTGTCTTGTTGAAAGGAAACAAAACGTTGAGTTGCAGGACTTCGGACAGTGGTAGGAAAAAAGGGAGAGGAATGAAAGGGTTTCAGACACACGCCCCAAGTTATGCCACTTTGGTGTGTGGATTATTTTGAACAGACTCAGGAAAGGCTTTTTACCACCTGATTTAACTGCCTAAAAGAAACTACAAATGAACCAATCGTAGGGGAAATCTACGTTTATAAAGGAAATTCCCATTACAAAGAGTGCTTGTGTGAGGAAGAGAGTTACGACCTGGGGATAACCTTTTCTCACCTGAGAGACACATCTGCACAACAAGGCATCTTTTATTTACCTTGCGTTTCCTCCTCTCACCTCCCCAAAACTGCCTCCCACCAGCACCCCCCAACCCCCAAGCTCTTTCCTTAGCTCGGAATGGTATAAATCTCAATCATCTGGCTGCATTTTGAGTCTCATATCTTTGTGTGACTCCCATGCATACAGATGTAATTAAAATTGTGGGGTTTTCCCCTCCTGTTAATCTATTTTATATCAATTTAGTTTTAGACCAGTCAGAGAACCTAGAAGAGCAGGAGAGAATTTTTTTTCCTTCCCTAGAAGAACATGATTTTTTTCTGAACAGGAAGAAGAAAAAGCAAGGAAAGGAAATATTAGAGAAAAATCGACGCCATTAAAGACAGGGAAGTCCTGCTATTCAGAATTCAGCATGAAAACGCACAAAAGGGGAAACCCCACAGTGCCTGCTTGGACTTTTCAAGAGTGATTCATTCAGAGCGTGCCGTAGGCCTGAAAGCTTTAAAACTTCTGAAAAGTAGAAAAGGAAAAAAAATCAAGATTTTGTGAAGGACTGGCTATTAAAGACAATTAGGAACGAAAGTATCTATCTAAACCTGATTAATTACTTCTAAAGTGTGTTTGATTTCATATAGATTGTTTCCACACTTGTAATCAGCGTTGCAGCTTTCTAAAATGGTTAAGAATGTAGCCTTTAAAAGACAGAGAAAACTTCATTCAAAATAAGACTGGCCAGTTAAATTTTCTGAACCTCAGTTTCTTCTTTTGTAAAAGCAGAATTACAATAAATACTGGCTTGCTAATCAGATTAAATAATGGAAAGCCTGGAAAACGTCTGGTGACTCATGATACCGAAAGAAGAATTGATTTATGCCTGAGCTGTTGAACAAGTAACCAGTAACAAGTAGTTGTCTGTAAGACTGTCAGAGTCTAGCTGTCCCTTTGTCCCATTAAGAGCCACAGAATCAAAGTCTAGAGGTCAGCTCATCCATCTCCCCACCAGTGCAGACATCTGCTCTACACTATCCATTACTTGCACCTGAACATATCTTTTAAGAAATCACTGCTTTCCACCCTTGCTGGTGTAGCTCAGTGGATTGAGCGCAGGCTGTGAACCAAAGCATCACAGGTTCGATTCCCAGTAGCAGGCCATGGCCCCAGCAACCATACATTAATGTTTCTCTCTCTCTTTCTCCCTCCCTTCCCTCTCTAAAAATAAATTAATAAATATTTTTTTAAAGAAATCACTACTTTCCAAATCTTGTTTTTAGAATGACTCTATTAGGAAATTTTACTTTATTTTCAGCAAAATCTGCCTTTCATTTCCACTCTTGGGTCTTTGTTCTGCCACCTGGAACTCAGGCTCTGCCCTATTTCAAGCCCATGAATGGGCCCTGTCCCCACTGCCATGGGCCTTCCCTTTCCCAGGCTCTCTCTCCCCACTCCTTCTGCATTTTGGGGTCCGTGAATAGAAGGAAAAGCCTCATGAGGAAGGTCCTTCTAAGCATAGCAATTTGAAGAGAGGATCTTTTGCAAATTGTTCTTTAGGGTCAGGTAGAGGGCATAATCTAAACTGACACAATGGCTGTTCACATTATCAATCATCTGCCGCATAATAAAGTCAGAACAGCTTCTCCCTCCTCTGAGGAAACATCAGTGGAAGAGGATAGAGACTCCTCTTCCCACTGAGCTAGCCTTCACTAGAGAAATCAAAGAGTGCGGGGTTCTTTAGCTGAGTAGAGCCTCATCAGGAGCATGGGGAAATAGAGCAGAAATTGGTCTCTTGGTTACTCAGAGAGGGAGAAAGCAGTTGATGGAGGGACCTGAATCTCTCTCCCCTACCACCACTCCCCACTACCTTTTAATCTCTCTTTGTTTCACCCAGTTAGAAGAGGATTTTTGGAAAAGTATCAAGAATTAGAGCACATGAGGGTTTGTGTTTCCAAATAATTTAACCTTGTCTTCCTTTCTAGTCCTCCGGTGGTTATATTTTCCAGGGTCTGATTTTAATAATAATAGCTACCATTTATCAAGCACTTACTATGAAAAATGGGGTTGTTCTAAGCAATTGAGCATATTAATTCACTCAATCTTCAAAACAACCTTTGGGAGAGAGACTGTTGTTATCGTGAGTTTGTAGACGGAATAAACAGGGAAGGAAAGGCTGAGTACCCTGCACAAACACACAGAGCTAGTAAGGAGCCAACTGGAACTTCAGGCTCAGGCTGTTCAACTCCAGAACCTGCACTCTGTCCTTTACCTAGAATTCTTTTCCCCATAAAGGTGATTTTTTTTTTCTCCTAAGCTATTAGGGAGCCTAACAGAGTTACCAAGTGACTGTGACAAGCTGTACAACCTTTCATGGCACAGGGTAGGGTATCCAGCCTGACCTTTGCTATGGCAAAATCTTCTATTGGAGTTCAGTTTGTGTATCCAACAAGCGTGAAGTGAGCTGAATGGTCCTGGGTCTAGTTTTCTAGTTGCTATGAAGAAATTGCTTGAGGAATAGTTATCCTGAAACACTACTGAAGTTGTGTGTTTCTTCAAGGCCAAGTAAAGCAAAAAACCTTAATTTTCTCTTTTTGACTGACAAATCCCTGTGTAACTTTTGCACAGAAGGTATTACTTTCTTTTTTTCCACTCATCCCCCACCCCCATCTCCTCTGACAGCCATCAGCTCATTCTCTGTATCTATGGATCTGTTTCTGTTTTGTTTATTCATTTTTTAAAGATTTCACATTTAAGTGAAATCATATGGTATTTGTCTTTTTCTGTCTGACCTATTTCACTTAATGTAATGCCCTGTAGGTCTATCCATGTTGTCACAAATGGCAAGATTCTATTTTACTTTATTCTTTTTTATAACTCAGTAATACTCCATTGTGTGTATATACACACCATAGTTACTTTATTGTTGTTGTTTTTAAAATTTGTATTTATTTTTAGAGAGAGGGGAAGTGAGAGAGAAAGAGAGGGAGAAAAACATCAATGTGTGGTTGCCCCTCCCATGCCACACACCAGAGACCTGGCCCACAGCCCAGCATGTGCCCTGACTGGGAATCAAACTGGAGAGTCTTTGGTTCACAGGGTAGCACTCAATCCACTGAGCCACACCAGCCAGGGCTATACCACAGTTTCTTTATCCATTCATCTTTAGAAGGGATGGACACCTACATTGCTTCTGTATCTTGGCTACTGTAAATAATGATGCAATGAACATAGGGGTGTATATATATTTTTGGATTAGTGTTTTTGTTTTCTTTGGTTAAATACCCAGAAGTGGAATTGCTGGGTCATATGACAGCTGTTTTTAATTTCTTGAGGCATGTCAATGCTATTTTTCATACTGGCTGTACCAGTTGACAATCCCAACAACAGTATAAAAGAGTCACCTTATCTCTACATCTTCAGTAGCACTTGTTATTTGTTGATTTTTTTATGATAGCCATTTTGACAGGCGTGAAGTAATACCTCATTGTGGTTTTGATTTGCATTTCTCCAAATAATCATGTTAAACATCTTTTCATGTCTATTAGCTATCTGTATGTCCTCTTTGGAGAAATATTTGTTTAGGTCCCCTGTCCATTTTTTATTCTGTGGGTGTTTGAGGGAGAAGGGTTTGGTGTTAAATTACATGTTTGGATATTAACCCCTTATCAGTTTAATCAACTGAATATTTTCTCCCATTCAACATGTTTTCTTTTTGTTTTATTAATGGTTTCCTTGGAAAATCAGATCTTTTTATTTTAAGTGGCAATATTATGGGTAAGAAAGTCACCTAGAGCACCACTAACCTCAAAATCACCCAATATCATTGGCTTAACTACCATACATAATCTGATGTCTACACAGATTTAGATCCAATGCATGTAAGATAGACGTGTCCCTCTTTACAAGTGAATACAGCTCCTAAAGACAAAAAAATTCACCTTACCTAAGCGATGTCATTTGCCAGAGAGATAGACATAGACGTTTGAAATCTATTACCGCCTTCACAGCCCATGTGGGCATCTCTAGTTTGGAATGCCATCTACTGAGCTCTTCCCAAACTGTACTGGACAGGTAATTCTTTCTGTGAGGAATGCATTCAACTGACATGCAGCTTATTTGGCTTCTCTCAAAAGGAATAAAAGGGGACTGTAAACCCCACATTCATACTATCCTTTTGTAATAGGGTCCAGAATTTTGGGTGTCCAGGAATATAGGATATCCCACCCAAGTGGGGCTGGGGGAAGGGAGACAGGAGCTGAGCCATTGAGAGTTCTTTTGCGTATCAATTATAGCAAACTAGTCTTCCAGCCTGAATGGAGC
Organism: Tonatia bakeri; assembly: GCA_004024845.1. Taxonomy (NCBI): domain Eukaryota; kingdom Metazoa; phylum Chordata; class Mammalia; order Chiroptera; family Phyllostomidae; genus Tonatia; species Tonatia bakeri. The sequence continues at coordinate 155,858 of PVIA01001939.1, forward strand.
CTGAAGGTATGCATAACTTTGACCCATGAGGTAACTGGGAGGCAGCCCCCCTTACAGCGACTGTGTGAGAGCTTGGAGATGGTTTGCTCCACATCACTGGGCCATGCCTGCCTGGACTTACTATGGCAGCCAAGAAAGGCTAATAATATGGGAGCGCTGGCAGGAATAACTGATTATGGGAGTTGATGATGGGGTTACAGAGGAGGCTCCAGGCTGGGGTTTAAACTAAAGGGTGCCACAAGGGACCTGAAGGACAATGCAAGACCATGCAGGCAGGAAAGGGGTGAAAGGACTCTCGCTAGTGGGCCATGAGAAGGTGCCACAAGGTTTTGGATTAAAAAGTTGAAATTGAGGCAGTAACACAACTGATGGTGCTGGGGACTGCTGGAGATCTGCCCAACCGAGCATGGATTACTGGGAGGAACCAGGAGTCCAGCTGAGCTATGGACTTCTACTTCTTTTTCCTGAGATACTTTATCCCTGACTGGGCTGGTTTGACAAAGGAGAGAAGGCAGGACAGTGTGTGTGTGTGCGTTTGTGGATGTTTTAAAGGAACTTTGGGATTTTTAAAAATTTTTATTTATTTTTTTAAATATTTATTATTGATTATGTTATTACAGTTTTCCCAATTTCCCCCCCCTCTGTCTATGCCCCACCCCCCCAACCCTCCAGCATTCCCCCCCTTAGTCCATGTCCATGGGTTGTACATATAAGTTCTTTGAGCCCTCCATTTCTCATACCATTTTTTATCTCTCCCCATCTACCTTATGCCTACTAACCATGCTTCTTCTTCCCTGTTCCTCCCTTCCTCCTCCTCACTGAAATCCCTCCATGTGATGTCCATTTCTCTGATTCTGTTCCTGTTCTGGTTGTTTGCTTAGTTTTTGTTTCTGTTGTTTTTTGTTTCTTTTAGGTTCATTTGTTGATAGTTGTGGGTTTGTTGTCATTTTACTGTTCATGTTTTGTATCTTCTTTTCCTTAGATAAGTCTCTTTAACATTTCATATAATAAGGGCTTAGTGATGATGAACTCCTTTAACTTGACCTTATCTGGGAAGCACTTTATCTGCCCTTCCATTCTAAATGAAAGCTTTTCCGGATAGAGTAATCTTGGATGTAGGCCCTTGCCTTTCATGACTTCAAATACTTCTTTCCAGCTCCTTCTTGCCTGCAAGGTTTCTTTTGAGAAATCAGCTGATAGTCTAATGGGAACTCCTTTATAGGTAACTGTCTCCTTTCCTCTTGCTGCTTCTAGGGTTCTCTCTTTATCTTTAATCTTGGGTAACTTAATGATGATGAGCCTTGGTGTGTTCCTCTTTGAGTCTAGTTTCATTGGGACTCTCTGAGCTTCCTGGACTTCCTGGAAGTCTATTTCCTTCACCAGATGGGAAGTTTTCCTTCATTATTTGTTCAAATAAGTTTTCAATTCCTTCCTTTGTTCCTCTCCTTCTGGCACCCCTATAATTCAGATGGTGGAACATTTCAGGTTGTCCCAGAGGTTTGTAAGAGTCTCTTCACTTTTTCGAGTTCTTGTTTCTTTATTTTGATCTGGATGGATGTTTATTTTTTCCTTTTGTTTCAAATCATTGTTGTGCGTCCTGGTTTCCTTTCTGTCACTGTTGGTTCCCTGGACATTCTGCCTTATTCACTTTGGGTATCCTTCATTTGTTTTTTCACTTTTTGACCAAGCTCAATCAGATCTGTGAGCACTTTGATTACCAGGGCTTTAAATTCTCCATCAGATAGGTTGGTGATATCCTCTTCACCTAGCTCTCTTTCTGAGGCTCTATGCTGTTCTTTCGTTTGGGCCATATTTCTTTGTCTTGGTGCAGCTGACAGGTTGTAAGGGGGCAGGACCTTAGGTATTCACCCAGGCAGTGCGCTGCCTGTGGGGGAGAAGCCAGAGAGGGAATGGTGTGGCTTGCCTGTTCGTCTCTAGTGGACTTTTCAACAGACTCTCGGACTCTCCTGTGAGATTGGGAGCTTCCCCTATGGTGGAGCTTCTCCTATGGTGGCAACCCCAGCCGTAGCCCACGGCCACCTCTGAGTCCCCTTAAGTCAGCCCCTCCTGTGCACAGCCCCCGCCGAGCTGGGCAGCCAGGACCCACCCAACTTTGGGATTTTTAATGGCAACATTCTGCCTTTACTCTAAACCTGTATAACTTTTGAATAAATAGTTCCTTTCCTTTTCACCAAACTCTGGCATCGAAAGTCACAGTTCATATTGGCGGTGGGCAAAGATAAACCTAGAACAGAAACACCAGAGGGTGGGGGGTTGTTTCGGTAACAGTATCTGGGCCCTCCATGGGTCCATTCCGTAACACTTTCATAGTTTTTTCTGTACTGCACAATTTAGTCCTAAATATATGTATTCTGATACTTTAATTTTTACCTTTTAAAATGTCTCTTGTTATAAAGACTACAATCTCCTAAGAGGCAATATGGTGGGAAAATTTTGTTCTTTGGTCTCAGAATCATAACTTAAAATCTTGGTTCTCCCATTTTTTGTAACTTTGGACAAGTTACTTAGCTTCTGACTCTCAGTCCTCCTCTATAAAATGTGAACATTTCCATGTTCTTTCACAATGGCACTGTTCACTTTTATAAAATGTTTTTATCTAGAAGTTGTCACATATTTTCATTATACTTATCTTAAGTCCCATAATGATTTTAGCTGGAAGAGAATATTATTCTTTGATCCTCAGTGCTTGGTTCTCAGTGAAAACCAGTTGATTCTTCATTTCTTCTTCATGATCTCACAGAAGAATAAAGATTTATTAATAAAGAGAATGAGTGTTGATGAATTTGGACCATTCCAACTGACAACAGAGTTGACAAAGGACCTCTCCCCACTATAAATACACAGAAACTGTGGGTAAAATATTACTAAATCATTTTTAATGGGGGAAATGAATAAAGAGAAAAGTAAGAGAAAAAAGAATTAATTCTGGAAATGAAGCAAACTCAGAGCCAGAGTGATGAGATCCAATTGCTCAGGGTAAGACCAAACCAGGATATTGACTCTAGGGTATAAGTGCCAAGTAGCACCTATTTTTCCTTAGAATTAAAGTCTTCTAGCCTATCGGGGTCAACTGAAGTGGTCCTGTCTCCTGGCAGAACAGAGCACTACAGTTTCCAAAAGGGCAGGGTGAGTTCAAGGTGGTGACCAGGAGGAGTAAACACAAAATTCTGATAGCTGGATTCTCTGTGAAACCCACCTCTCTTGACATTGTGTTTAACATGTGAATGAAAGTCAAGAAAGCTCTGATTCAGAGGCCAAGCAGGAGGCTGTGGGCTAATGAAGACAGGCAAGTGTTCATCAGCCTGTGTAAGTCCAGCATTCAAGTGTGATGCTGTGTGTCTAATACAGGCTGATGGGATCAGACTAATACTAGTCTGATCTAATACTAGCAGTAGCTAGTGAACTAATCAGATTTCCAGTTCTTTCTTTTTGAAGTTTGGCAGGATGGGTTTTTTTGCACTGAGAAAGCCCTTGAGGGTTTTGGAGACTTAGTGAGAAATTCTCACAGGGGAGATCCTGGAAAAGAACATGTGAGAACTTCAGTAAATTATAGGAAAAATGAAAGATACAAGACCATTTTGTTCTTTAAGCTGGAAAAGTGTGTTTTACAGGTAACATATGTGCCTTGTCAGCTCGAGAATCTACCACTGAGTGAAACTTCCTTCCATGTTTCATACTTAAATTCCCAAGTGGACCTGATGCCCAGATCAGGTATCCATTTCTGATCCACGCGGCTGGGATTTCAGGAGGAGGGAGGCCAAATGGCAGGGTGAATAGGCAGTCAATGACAGAAAGGTCAATGTTGACATAATGTTGACATAAGAAAACAGACAGGCAATTTCACTTAGGAGAACACAGATTTTGAGCCAGAAAGACATGAGTTTAAACGCTAGGGCAGTGACCTATGATCTGAATCACCTCAGCAGAATTAATCTCTCTGAGCCTCAACTCCCCCAGGGGCAAATTGGGCATAGTAATACCAACCTAATAAAAGAATTGTGAATTGTGAATATTAAATAAGCTAAAGCTATAAAAGGCCTTGTGCAGTTCTTGGCACATAGCCTATTCTCAGGAAAAGGTCAATGATATTTTTAACTCTATTAACAAGAGTTACGTGTTCTTCCAAGGTGCCTCATATCCTTCATGGTATTGTTCCCTGAGGTTTGTAAAGGCTTTGAGATTATTTGGGAAAAAAGTACTAGTATAGTAGGAAGAAATTATATTTGTGTTACGTTTCTGGCTCAATGACTAAGTCATAGAGAAAAGACAAGGGAGGGCTGTAATATTTTTCTGGCTGTTTGTCCTGCAAGCATGAATGCATTAGCCAGAACTCTTATGATTGCAAATGAAAGTAATACGACAGCTTGAACAAGAACAGCAAAAGAGGACATACACTAATTCATGTAAATGACAAAGTCCAGTGCATGGTGGCTTGTTTGGATCCAGGTACACAAAAGATGAAGTCAGGAATGTCTTGGTTCTGCCTTCTTCTGTATTGCCAGCCAGGCTCTTTTAAAATGGTAGCAAAGATTCCAAAAGCAACTCCAGCCTTACATTCTATTCACTGGACAGAGAGACTCTCTTTCTTAATAGTTACAGTGCAAAACTGGAGATAAACTCTCATTGGCCCAAGTTGGGTCACATGCTCATCTCTGAATCAATCATGAGGGCAGGAGATTCAGTATTCTGATTGACCAGGTTTGGGTCAGGTAGTCATCACTAGAGCCTGGGGATAAAGTTGGGGGATAGCTCTACCTGAACCTCATGGATAATGGTAGGGAGACTTAAAGTATTGTTGGGACATTTTTACTAAAAGAAAAAAGATAGGGATGAAATACTGGGGAGAAAAACAAAGAGTTGTGAGGGGGAGATTTAAGCAAAATGACTATCCTCATTTTTGCTGTTCTAAAATAAGTGTATCTACCTCATGTTGGCCACTGAAATAAATGTGGTAAATGTATTTAAAAGAAATTATGTAAATCTGAATAATAATATATTATTGGATGACAAAAATGAGGCTGACCACATAAAGATTAGTTTGTCAGAAGCTGTAATTACATAAGAGTAGTTTCACTCTTATCTGGATAAGTTTTGTGAGCATGACCACTACCCTAACCAGCTCATCCTATAACAAAGGAAATTGCCATCTGTCACTTTGCTTGTATGAAATATCTCTGGAGGTGGCTTGCCAACTTCAGCCAGAATTATAGAACTAATGAGTTTTTAACTACCATATGCACAGAGTGTAATAATAGCAGGTTCTAGGCAAATGTTGTCTACTTGCTTCTGGGAGTGCTTTCCCTCCATGATAGGAGCAGATGCCTGAGGCTCTATTAAGAATTCTGTTTTCTTCGTAAATCTGTACAGTGACATGGAGTCCTCATATTCTAGTGAACTGATTTTTTCTGTGAAAAAGATGACCCCTGTTAACCCGTTTCTCTTGGGCTTTTAACCTCTGTCATACAGAGACTGACTGACCCTTATTATGTCAGACACGAGTACCAGATGCCTTTTAGGAAATTTGGCAGCTTGAAATTTTTTTTTATTAAAAAAAAACTTTTTTTACTGTTCAAGTACAATTTGTCTCTATTTTCATGCCACCACTTTACCCTGCCCCACCCACCCCCACCTCCCACCCTGAATCCTACCCAACCAGGTTGAAATTGCTGATAGATCTTCTGCTCTTTTGATGCCTTACTGATTTATGTGAAAGCAAACAAGATTTTAATTTCCTAGTAATTCTTGTTATTTTATATTAAAATTACTGTTTGTACCTAGCCCAGTGCTTTGTGCCTAATTAGTCTGTCAGAATAGGTTAGATTATATGATTGTAACAAATGACCCCAAATTTCAATGGCCTATAACAAAAGCTTATTGCTCATTCTCACTAGTTCTACCATTTTCTATAGATTACCATGCAATTTGTTGCCCTAGGGATTCCACTACTGGAAATTTATAAATATTCACAGGAGACTATAGGAAGTAAGTGAGTATGTTAAAAGTTTAAGTTAGAATCCTTTTAAAAAAAACTAGTACCAGAAAATCTAGCTCTGTCCACTGATAGTGCCTAGAAGCAGCTAAAGCCCAGTAGCAACAAACACCCCTGGGGTCCAGATTTTGGTCTTTAAATTCCATTTATCAATGATAAAAGAAGTCCAGGACTCCTTAGAGAAATGTCTGATTCTACGTTTGGGTCAGAGAAAGATCACTTCAGAAAATAAGGATACATTAAGAACACATGTGCCCACTGAACAATTGATAGACATTTGTATTGTTTCTACTTTTGTGTTTTGTGTCTGTATATATAGAATGAATATATATATATATATATATATATATATATATACACACACACACACACACACATATATATATATATTCATTCAATTCTCTTGAGAATATAACTAAGAATAAAGTCTGAGTCATAGTAACTCTTTAATATTTTGAAGAACTGCCAGATTGTTTTCCAAAGCAGCTGCACCATTTTATACTCCTAGTAGCAATGTACAAAGGTTCCAAATTCTCTCCATCCTCTCCAATACTTGTTATTTTTCCCTTGTTTTTTTCTTATGGCCATTTTAGTGGGTGTAAAGTGGTATCTTATTGTGGCTTTGACTTGCATTTCCCTAATGAGTAATGATACTAAGTTAAACATTTTTAATGTACTTATCATCCATTTGTATACCTTCTTTGGAGAAGGGTCTGTTCATATTTTTTGCCCATTTATTTTATTTTATTTACTTATTTTTAGAGAGAAGGAAACATCAATGTGTTGTTCACTCTCATACACACCCCCACTAGGGACCTGGACCACAACCCAGGCAAGTGCCCTGACCAGGAATTGACCTGGCAACCCTTTAGTTCACAGGCCAGCACTCAATCCACTGAGCCACACCAGCCAGAGCCTTTGATCTTTTTTAAATTGGGATAGTTTTCATTGTTGAATTGCAAGAGATTGTTTTTTGTATATTCTGCATACAAGACCCTTATTAGATATATGATTTACAAATATTTTCTACCAATCTATGGGTTGCTTTTCACTTCCTTAGTGGTGTTCTTTGAAGCATGAAAGTTTTGAATTTGGATAACATTCTATTTATCTTTTTTCTTTTGTCATTTGTGCTTTTGGTGTCATGTTTAGCTCTTGCATTAGGCCTTCAATTCATTTTTAGCTGATTTTTATATATGGTGTGAAATAAGGATCCACATTCATTCTTTTGCATGTGAATACTGTTATCCCAGAACCATCTGTTGAAAAGACTATTCTTTATTTAATTGTCTTAGAAATTTTGCTGAAAATCACTTGACTGTAAATGTTTATTTCTGGATTATCAATTCTATTTCATTGATACATATGTTTTATCCTTATGCCAGTACCACACTGTCTTAACTACTATAGCTTTGGACTAACTTTTGATATTGAGAAATGTGAATCTTCAAATTTTGTTCTTTTTTAAGATTGTTGGCTATTCTGGATCCCTTGCACTTCCATGTGAATTTTAGGATTATCTTGTCAAATTCTGCACACACACAAAAAGAAAACCAAGTGGGATTTTATTAGGGATTGTATTGCATTCATAGAACAACTTAGGGAACATTGCTATCTTAACAATATTAAGACTTCAGATTCATGAACATGGGATATTTTTTTATTTATTTAGTAGTTCACTGGGAGCAAGGCTCCAACATAGTCATTCAAGGATCCAGGCTACATCATTTAGAATATATGTCTCCTAGGTCATCAAGAGGAAAGTAGAGAGAGCTGAAGGGCCATGCACCAGCTTTTAAAAGCTTCAGTTAGAAGTGAACCATGTATCTTTTGATAACAGCAATTGGCCAGACTAGTCACCTGACCCTGACTGACTATAAGGGGCCTGGGAGAGTCAGGGTGCACATGGAGATTCAGTGAGCAGTAAATGTCTGTTATGAACTGGGTCGTCTTCCCTCTAAATTCATATGTTGGCACCGTAAGTCCCACTGTGACTATATTTAGAAACACTGCCCCTGAGGAGATAAATAAGTCAGTAAAACTGGTGGAGCCCTAAACTGATAGGGCTGGGGTCCTTATAAAATAAGAAGGAGACACCAGATCTCTGTGTGTGGGTATGTGTACAAATGTGCATATGTAAGAGGAAAGTCCCTGTGCAGGCAGACCCAGTGAGGGCTTCAGGTCAAGATGAAGGCATAGGTAAATACAACTTGCCTCCTCTCACTGAAGAAAAAGAAGATCAAAACTATGAACATTAAAATGGAAATAAATTCACAACTATCAACAATTAAATCTAAAAAACAAACTAAGCAAATAAGCAGAACAGAAACAGAATCATTTGGAGGGTTACCAGTTGGGAAGGAGAAGGGGGAAAATAAGGAAAAAGCTGCAGGGATTAAGAAGTACAAATTGGTAGGTATAAAATATACAGGGGGATGTTAAGAACAGTATAGGAACTGGTCTGGCTGGTGTGGCTCAGTGGATTGAGTGCTGGCCTGTGAACCAAAGGGTCATTGGTTCAATTCCCTGTCAGGGCATATGCCTGGACTACGGGCCAGGACCCCATTGAGGAGCGTGCAAGAGGCAGTCACGCATTAATGTTTTTTTTTCTCTCTCTCTTCCCCTTTCTCTAAACATAAATAAAATAAAATTTACAAAAGAACATTATAGGAATTGGAGTTAACAAAGAACTTATATGCATGACCCATGGACATGAACTAAGGAGGGGATTGCTAGAGGAAATAGGGGTACCAGGTGGAGGGGGAAAAGGGGGAAAAATTGGGACAACTGTAATAGCATAATCAATAAAATGTATATATTTTAAAAGACCCAGTGAGAAATCTATAAGCCAGGAAAAAACACCAGACACCAACCATGTTGGGAACTTGATCTTGGACTTCAGCCTCCAGAACTATGAGAAAACAATTCCTGCTATTTAAGCCGCTCAGGCTATGGCAACTTGTTATAGTAGCCTGAGCTGACTCGTGTCTCAGCCACACAGAGAGAGAAAAGAACAGAAAAATAGATTGGGCCTTATTGTAGAATCTTTAACATTAATCTATACTTAATTATTCAATAATAAAAAAATCTTTGGATTTTTCCACAGTTTATACAGCGATACTTCATCTTTCCTCCAAGATGTTTATGAGATTTAGGACAGGAGTGGATTGTTGTCACATGCACATAACTAGGTACTTACTGTTTGATTTACACAGATTACAGAAGTCATAAACACAGCACCCAGAGGCATTTTTTTTTCAGTCAGTTCCACCTTCAAATCTGGCTCTCTTTTCATTCTCTTATTTCTTTATGTCCTTCTAAGGTAGTTCCCTAGAGGCAAAGTGGGACACTATTACGAGAGGAAAGGAGAATGAATGCTGGGTAAGCAATAACAACAGACATTAATTATGTTCCTCAGTATGAAAAGATGCAAGGTAACCACACAAGACTACATCTCTTTCCTCTCCGCTCCCAGGAATGGAGAAAGCTGTGTGCCACTCAAATCTGTTTCTTGCTTTCAGAGATTAATGTCATATAAGCCCCAAATATTCTCTGTAAAATTAAGATATATATATGATTTTACTTAAATGCATAGATAGAAAGATAGAAATTTTTTTAAGTATAGTTTTTTTTCAGGGGAGGGGGATTGTTTCTCCTCTTATAATCACTGTGTTACAAATTACCCCACAACTTAATGACCTAACACCACCATAAGCATTTATTATCTTTCATAATTTGTGTGGGTCAGGGGAAGCTCAGCAGAGTATTGGGGCAGTTCTGAGAATGCAGTCGTTATTGAAGACTTATTTTGGGCTCAAGGATCTGCTTCCAAGCAGATCTGGTGGCATTTTTACATGCTCGGCAAACCAGTGCCGGTTGGTGAGAGACCTCCGTTTCTCTGTGTGTGGGCCTCTCCAGAGGGCTGCCCGAGTGTCCTCACTTGACGGCTGGCTTCCCTTAGAGCAATCTACCCAAGACAGCATGGCAGAAACTATAATGTCCTTGCTGACTTAGCTGGGAAATCACACACTGTCACTTCTGCCATATTATGTTGGTCACACAGCGCTCATTCAATGCAGGAATAGACTATATTAAAAGGTGTGAATAATAAGAGGCAAGGATCACCTGGTGCCTACCATGCTGCCCCTCCCCGTGTTAATGGTGTAGTGTATATTGGATCCCCAGAATAGCAGGTCCTAATTGCTGGAACCTGTAACTGTCATCTTATGTGGAAGAGGGGTCTTCGCAGATGTGATTAAGTTAAAGAGATTGAAATGGGAAGGTTATCCTGGATTATCCAGGGGTGCCCTTGATGCAATCATAGTGTCCTCATGAGACAGAAGCAAAGGGAGATTCGACACACAGAGAAGAGAAGGCAATGTGACCACAGGGGCAGAGACTGGAGTGTGAACCACAAGCCAAGGAATGCCGGAATCTGGACGGGGGGAGAAACAGGTCCTCCCAGAGACTTCAGAGGGGGCACAGCACTGCCAACACCTTGATTTTAGCCCAGGGCAGCCAATGCCAGACCCTGGCCTTTAGGACTCTAAGAGAATAACTATCGGAGAAGGGGGTATCTTGTTTCTTTTTTAATAATTAGAGGCTATTTTACATTTTATATATCACAGTGATGAGGAAGAAGACCTTTAGAGTCAGATTATCCTGCATTGGAATCCCAGCTCTGTCATTTACGACCACTGTGGTCCCGGGCAAATCACAGTGCCTCGTTTTCCTCCAAAATAGGGCCAACAATGATACCTACCTTGAGTTTAGCTTTAAAAAAATTGCCGTAAGATGCAGATAACATAAAATTTACCATCTTAACCATTTTTAAGTGTACATTTGGTGTTAAGTACATTTACATTGTTGCGCAATCAGTCTTTAGAACTAACCTGGGTTTGCAGCTCAGTTGTTTAGAGCAGCATCCCGGTACGCCAAAGTTGCAGGTTCAATCTCTGGTCAGGGCACATAAGAGAATCAACCAATGAATGCATGAGTAAGTGGAACAACAAATTGATGTCTCTCTCCCTCCGTCCATCTGTCTCTCTCTAAAAATCAATAAATGAAATGCATACTTAGAAAATAATCTCCAGAACTCTTTTCATTTTGTTGAATTGAAATTCTGTATACACCTACTCACTAACAACTCCCTGTTCCTCTTTACTCAGCTCCTAGAAACCACCATTCTGCTTTTCATCTCCATGAATTTAACTACCCTCTGCTGTTGGTGGCAATTTGTTACAGTAACCATAGGAAACTGACACAGTATCCTTCCGCCTGCATGTTCATACAATCTCTAAGATATATAAAGGAACATAAACAGTTTTATACGCACATATACACACAGGATATTTTGCCACTGTTTTATAAAAAAGAAACGGCACTGCTTATCATTTTCTTTGCTCTTTTCGCTCAACATGTTTATTTTTTTAACAGAACAACACTTTTAATCATTTTTATTACTCAAACAAGCTTCATTTTTTCAAATTTAGCTGTCTGACCCTGTGCTTGTGCCTTCAATACTTTCACAACGATGTTCTGCTCCTCAGCGAGGAGAGCACACTTGGCCCTGTCACGGACACGCTGAGCACATGTGGATCCACCACAGCCCCGCTGGTGGGCTTTTTCGTTTCAGAAAACCTCGTCAGAGCTTTAGGTGTCACAGCAGGAACTCCGCACGGTCGGCCTGGGCACACACCACGTGCAGATTTGGGTGCTTTCTCCACCTTCTTGGTATGGAGATAAACAGTTCTGTTCCCAGGGTGTCCGGGACAGCCTAGTTTGTTGTCCTAGCTGTATTGCAGGACAGCCTCCCACGGTGTGTCAAATGCCGGACCATTGTGAATGACTGGAGACGGTGTTGCCAAAAGCATTGCCGTTCAACATGTTTACTACATTTCTTTTCAGATAATCATTTCATCCTTTGACCTTGGACAAACCTTTTTAAAAGCATCCTTATAAGCTTCCTGCGATACTGAGGTCTAAAACATGTCCAGAGGGCTTTTGCTACAGCTTCACAGTGGTGGTGCCCTCTCCATTATTCAAGCCCTCACCATCAGGTTTGAGAGCTGTATTTCTTCCTTCTGACATCTGTTTTTTTGTGCCATTCCTTAGCCTCTCCACCAGACAGGGGCAAGGCAATGGAAAAGAGGTGAGGCATTACTCAAACACAGAGAGATCAATGAAACACGAGGGCCCAGGAACCAGTTCTTAAAACAGTCATTGTTTACTTGTCTTAGGGATGCTGGAAGAAAGCCTGGTGGCTAATATTTATCAAGTCATCTGTGGATTTGAGGAAATGTTACTGTCTACTGTTGATTTTTAAGGTTTTTTGCCCCACTTTTAGATAATCCTGGCAAAGAATAGTCCTTTAATAAATGTTGGAAGGACGTATTCAATCAACAAACATCTTATGAAGCAACTACACAATGTACTGGGAGTCATCCAGGCTCTGAATGAAAGATCAACTCAGATCTTTGCTTCTTGCCCTACCAAGTAGGCCTGCTATTCTACAGTACTGCCATCCGAAGTTAGCAGGGAAGCCCCGACCGGTGTGGCTCAGTTGGTTGGGTGTCATCCCGCAGAGCAAAAGGTCATCAGTTTGGTTTCAGTTCCCTGTCAGGGGACATGCCTGGGTTGCCAGTCCGGTCCCTGGTCAGGGCATGAGCAAGAGGCAATTGATTGATGTGTCTCACACTGATGTTTCTCTCTCTCTTTTTCTTCCTTCTTTCCCTCTCTTTAATGATAAATGAATAACATCTTAAAAAAAGAAGTTAGGAGGGAGAAGTGAGAGAAAAATGGAGAATAAGTGTATCAGTTCTGCATTGGTTTCTTAGGGCTGCTATACCAAAGTACCACAAACTGAGTGGCTTAAAATAGCAAAAGTTTATTTTCTTATAGTTCCAGTGGCTAGAAGTCTGAAATTAAGGTGTTGGCAAGGCCACATTCCCTCTGAAACCTGTAAGAGGATCCTTCCTTGCCTTTCCCTACCTTCTGCTGGTTTGCTGGCAATCTTCGACATTCCTTGGCTTGCAGATGCACGTCTACGATTTCTCCCTCCCTACATGGTGTCACCCCTGAATGCCTGTCCACACACAGCCATCCTGTGATCGGGACACCAGGCACAGTGCAACAGGGGCCCACCCTGTCCAGTGGACCTCATCTTAACCAATTACATCTGCAAAGACTGTTTTTGAAAAAGGTCACATTCTGGAGTACTGGGGGTTATCTTTTGGGGGGGGAACACAATTAAATCCATAACAGGTTCGGATTGCCAAGTGGTTTAATAAGACATTTGAATTATGGATTTAATTAATCTGGAAGGTTGTTTTTTGTTTTAAAAAAAGAGGTAGCATGGAATGCACTCTGGAGCCAGAGTTATTTTGAATCCTATCTTTCTTTACCACTTATTTTTTCTCTCTTTTGGATAATCAGCCTCTGAAGAACAATTGATTAAAATGTTTTCAGAGAAAATACATCACTTAGGAAATCATATATATATAATTTAAAAAAAAACCTGGTTCCTTTTGGATTTCAACTTAAAATGGCCTGTAGGCTTCATCAGAGGAAAGCCAATACATCACCACGGTACCTGCCCTGGACAATCTTAAAAGCAGACTTCAGCATTTGCTGGTCCTGGAATGACCTCCCTCCAGCCTCAGAAGAGCCAGAATGTAGATTTGGTTTCCTTAGAGAGATCTCCAAGGAAAAGAGAAGATTCTCATCCCATCTGTCAAGATTTGGAGAAGAGCACTGCATTCTGTTTTCATGCCCGAAATTAAAACACAGTATGTCATCCTCGGTTCCTACAATACTGAGCGTTAGAGTCCTTAGGTAAGTGGAGTGGAGGGGATACTGATGAAGTGGAAAACAGACAGGATTGCAGAGGAAGTCAGGCTTCAATTGTTGAATCGAGACGCATTGTCTTGCCACACTCAAACATCATAGCATTTTTTTTTTTTTAGCAAAAGGGCCTTGAGGGGTAACTAATTCAGAAGCTAAACCAAAGAAGTAACTGCAGTTTGAGAATAATTGACTAATTGATTGGTTGATTACTAAATTCTGGTGGATTCAAAGTTCTTACCCTACAATGGCTGTCAAAGTATGAGTCCAGTACCCTGGCCAGGGGCTCCATTGGGTGGAGTGTTCCCTTGTACACCAAAGGCTGCACGTTCAATTCCCGGTTGGGGGCGTAGGAGAAGCAACTGATTGACGTTTCTCTCTTACAGCACCATTTCTCTCTCCCTCTCTTTCTCCCTGCCTTCCCCTCTCTCTAAAAATAAATAAATAAAATTGATTTTTAAAAGAAAGATAAAACTCCAAGGCTAAAGGGATTCTTACTAGACAACTCAACCAGATCCTTAGACAAGGCAAGCCACAGTGATAAGACATTGAGGGCAGAGGATGAGGAATTTAATCAGATATTAAGGGCTGGGGATTTTTCTAGCAGGATCCTTGCTAAAACTGAACTAATAGCTTAAGGACCGAGCCCAAAATCAGGCCTTCAGTGTTTAGAGAAACCTTGATTAGAATTATTAGGTCAAGGAGACAGTCTTAATTACCTATTAGGATTAAAGGTAGACGAGCCATCTCTCCTAACACCGCTTTACAGATGAGGAACCTGAGGTTTGGAGGGGCTGTAGGACTTACCCACCTGACATGGACACTAAAAGGCAGTGCAGACACTAGGGCCTAGCTTTCCCCGAGGCCGTCACCTGAGCATGTTCTAAACTACACACACCAGAGTCTGGGAGACGATGATGGCTGCTAGACCAACTTCTTCTCAAGAGAGACGTGGCCCAGTGAAGAGCTCTGTTCCCTTGCGCAGCTCAGATTTGGAATTCACCTATTAGCAAAACCTTGTAAAGATTAATTTTTTTAAATCCTCACCTGAGGACATTTTTTCATCACTTTTAGGGAGAAGCACCAATTGGCTGTCTCCTGCATGTGCTGATACTGGGGATTGTACGTGCCTACACCCAGAATCGAACCTGCAACCCAGATATGTGGCCCAAACAGGAATTGAACCTTCAACCTTTTGGCTAAGAGACAACACTCCAAAACAACTGAACCACATTAGCCAGGGCTAAGGATTAAATTTTTTTAAGAGCAAAATTTTTTTGCCCTGGCAAGGTGGCTCAGTTAATGACCCATTGTCCTGTTCACCAAAAACTTGAGGGTTTGATCCCTGGTCAGGGCGCGTACCTTGGTTGCAGGTTCAATTCCCAGTTGGGGCGCATATAGGAGGCAACCAGGCGATGTTCCTCTCTCTCTCTCCCCTTTCCTTTCTCTCTAAAATCAATAAACATATCCTTAGGTGAGGATAAAAAAATAGTAATAATAAAATTAATAAACATAAATATAACTGCTACCTGTTTTTTAAAAAGAACAATTTTTTTTTAATTTTGGTGAGAACAATTTTAGAAAGTAACATTTGCTATGACCATAATTTCATAGAAGAAATGACATTTTTACATACAAAAAAATCTTAAGGATTGATTTTTTTTTAAATATTAGGTAAATTTGGATTACAAAAATTTTTTTTACTCTGTATTTTCTTTTTATTTCCCCACAGTCATAAAACTTTGTGAACAAATGCTTGTGTGAGGTTCACATGCACAGCACCTCATAAGGGGCTCCAATGCTCTGCTTTAGACCTCTGACTAGCCAACAGGGGCCCCGATTGCCTGCCTCACCCTGCAATGTACCATCACCAAGTAGGCCTTTGATGAATGCTCTTTGATGATAAAAATGATGAGAACAGAATGGATTTATAATATTTATTACAGTTTAGAAACTATGTGCTAGAGGTACAGAGGATCTAAATTGCTTTTCCAAGGTCACATAACCAGTTATAAAAGGAGCTGGTGCTGGAATTTAAATCTTCTGTCTCCTTGTTCAGAATCCTTCTTCCTTAGACTACACCGACTTGAAAAAGGAAGTCTAATAGGATGTCTCCTATTTGCTTGGGGGAATACATTAAGCGGGTAGGAAAGATAAGATGAAATCAGATGCCAGGGACTTATTACAAGATATAAAGATAATATCAACCCACGAGATCTCAGGAAATTCGGGAATGTTAGATTCAAGTGGCAAGAAGACAGCGGGAGGAGCAGAGGTTTCGGGGAGGGAGCCAGGAATGTCTCTCTGTGATAAGACACAAGTGCTAGAGTGGCCAGGGTGCACTTAGGCAGATGCCAATCAACTTCTTGAGGTCCGAACTGGCAAGGCTTCTTAGACAGGATTTAACCAGGAAGACAGGTAAAAGGAGAATCCATTTAATCCAGATAAATGTATTTATGATGTAGAATGCTGGACTGAGAGGGGGTCAGTTGAAAATAGCACTGCACAATTAAACTTTGATGTGTACATCAGTGCTGTATCTTTGTATATTGTATTTCTGGTGCATTAAAACATGGGGAAACCACAATGTGGCATCTTAGATAATTAAACATTATGCAAGAAAAGGAAGAGGAAGTGAATTTACCATGACAAATGGTTTGAAATAACTTGTGGTAAAAATCAAAAGGCTTTCTACAACCAAAATCTGTTCTAGAAATTGAGCCAGGTAAGTTATAAAACAATACCTGTTTAAATTTTTGTTGCATGAAAGGTTCTACAGCAATATGTCCTGCAATTGACAACTGTAAGATTCTCAAGTTCTCTGAATTGTTGCACGTCTGTCTTCAGAGCACTTTGTAGTTTCTAAGAAGGTAGCGTGGGCAGGAAGTAGAGAAAATAACTTATGGTTTCATGTGCCCAGAGGAGGTCACCACAAAGATCATACGGGATGAACTGGTTGCGTCTTTAGAAGTGCCTTCTAGGCTGGCGGCTCATAACTGCTCTTCCTGGTGGTATACCAGCCTGTCGGGGAAAAGTCCAGCCATCGTTAATATAATGAGGACAGTTTGCACAACCTCGAGGTAACCTGGCAGCGGAGGAGAGTGGACTGGAATGCCCTGTGTGAACAGTGACAACTTCACTGTGCTAGTCAGTGGGGGCGGTAGGTACCGTTGAGTGAGCATGTGTACTGAGTAGAGCAACGAATCTGCACCAAATTTTTTGTTAAGCCTGAACATTCCTCCATGGAAACTATTCAAATGATTCAGGAGGCTGCAGCTGTGGGCAACTGGTGATTGGCAGCTTCATCACCACAACATGTCTACTCATGCATCACACCTCATGCAGAATTTTTTTGGTAAAACATCAAATCAAAGAGGCTCAGACCCTGTACAGCCCAGACTTGGCACCCCATGACTCTGACTTTTCCCGAAACTAAAATCACCTTTGAAAGGGAAGAGATTTCTGACCATGAATGGGATTCAGGAAACTATGACAGGGCAGCCGATGGTGACCAGAACTGTGTGAGGTCCCAAGGTGCTTTGAAGGGGACTGCGGCATCATTGTCCTGTGTGCAGTGTTTCTTGTATCTTGTATCTTCTTCCATAAATGTCCGTATTTTTCATATTACATGGCTGGCTACTTTCTGAGCAGACCTTTGTATACCTACTGGAGAAAGTTACTCTGGGATTCTGGGATGTATTCAGATTCGAATGCAGCTTCCTTTTTCCTACTGGTAACAGTCAAAGAAGGCTACTTCCTCTTAGTTCCTAGCTTCCCTCTTCACACATCTTGCCCTTAATAAATTAACCTTGCCCTAATTTAATTAGCCAACAAGTTCTCCCTTGTAAATCATCCTAGTTTAATTACTAGATGGTTCAGATGTAAGGATTTTGCAATACAGTGCAAAAACTGTCAGTGTTCAAAGTATCCCTGAACTTTAAGATGGATGTTTGTTTGTTTGTTCATTTCTTTTGCACTGAGGCATTGTTTTCACTCACTGTGGCGCTCAGTTCCTTAGATGTGCTTATTATGGAGACTTTTCTAATTATTCCTGGGATTAAAATACTTGCCTGTCCCACATACTTGCCTATGTGTGGTCTGTGGAAGAATTGGCGTTCATGCTGGGAAAAGGGCAGTGACAGGGAGGCCCGAGCAGTGGCAAGAGGGGGAATGCTGAGAGCAGCCCAGCCAGGACTGCTCTACACAAAGGGAGCAGCACTGACCGCGAGGGTGTGGGTGGCATTATGACCTTATTCCTCCTTCAGGGATGCACTATAAATACACGCTCAGCTTTATTCATCTAAGAATAATCAGTCAGTTCACTGATCATGGCAATGCAATGACACTCAAATTCAGAACAGTAGCACACTTTTATTTTTTAAACCTCACCTGAGGATATATATTGATATTTTTTAACTGAGAGAGGAAAGAAGAGAGCGAGAGAGAAACACTGATGTGAGAGAGAAACATTGATCGGTTGCCTTCTGTATGTGCCCCAACTGGGGATCAAACCCGCAACCTTCTGTGCACTGGATGACGCTCCAACAACTGAGCCACCCAACAAGGTCAGTAACATAACCTTTTAACATAAGGAAAATGTAGAAATCCAGATAAGGATAAGATACCACATTTTTGCTTACCCAGTTTGCTCGTAGTAGGTACGAAAGAGGCATTCTCATACACATCACTGGTGGGTACAAGCTCCTAAAATTTTTGAGAACATAAGTCAATAGTGCATTAGTTTGTTAGGGCTGTCACAACAAAGTACCACAGGCTGGGTAGCTTGAACAACAGAAGTGTGTTTTCTCACAGCTTTGGAGGCTTGAAGTCTAAGATCAAAGTGTCAGCAGCGTTTGTTTCCTCCGAGGCCCCTCTTCATGGCCTGTAGATGACCATCTTCTCACTGTGTCTGCACAGGGTCTTCCCTTGTACACACCTGTGTGCACATTTCCTCCTCTTACATGGACACCAGTCAGACTGGATTATGACCCACACCTGTGACCCATTTTAACTTAATGATGCTTTTAAAGGCCTTATCTCCAAATACAGTCATATTCTGAGGCACAGGGGATTGGGACTGGAAACATGGGCTTTAACAAAGACACTTTACTGAGCTATTCTACTTTTAGGAATTTATACTAAAATAGTAAATGTAATTCCTCAAATTATAGGATTCTACATTACTTTCTAATAATCTGCTTTTCTTATTCATTATATATTTTGAACATTTATCTATGTATTTAAACACCTACAACATCAATTTTATTTACTCTGCTATCCTATCATGCAGACACATCATTATTTTAATAACACTCCCATTTTTAATTTAATTTTTTGAATAAGAAATATATTCACACAGTTCAAAAATCAAATTTTATAAACACAGAAGTCTCACTGCCGTCCTACTCCCTTTCTCATAAGTAACCCCTATTATTAGCATGCTTTTGGCATTTTCTTATACAAATAAAAACAAAAGCAAATATACCTTCCTATTTCCCCCTGCTTTCTTATACAAAAGGGACTATACTATTTACACTGCCCTGCATCTTACTTTTTACTAACTCGGTATATTTCTGGAGCTTCTCCATTATCACCACAAGAGTATCCTCCTTCTCCCCTACCGCCACAAAATGGACAATTGTGTGGATGAACCATAGTTTATTTAACTAGTGTCCTCTAGAGAAGGTTGTTTCTCATCTTATTCTATTACAAACAGAAGGGCAAAGAATAATCTTACGCATTGGTCATTTCCTACAAGTACAGGTTTACGGCTAAGATAAACTCCTAGGGTTGGGATTGCTGAGTCAAAATGCATTTCTCCTTTTGATAGACTCTGTCAAGTTGTCCTGCAGAGGGGCTGCACCACTGTGTCATCGAGCCAGCAGTGGGCAGTGATTCATTCTTTACAACTTCCTTAGTGGGCTGAGTTGCAAACTTGTAGGTGTTTATCAATATCAAAGGCCTCAATTTTGAACATTTAATTTTTTCTGCTTTTGCTATAGTTAGCAAGACTAAAATTAATGTCTCCATAGCTACACCTTTTCTCATATTTTAATTATTTCCTTAAAATAAATTTCTCAAGGTTGATTATGTTGTTTGAAGAGTACTTGCATTTTTAGGGCTTTCGATCTGTTCTCCCTGTTTGGGGATTCATGAAGTCTCATGTTCTTCTAAGCAAGGAGAGGAATACTCTCCACTCCTGTAATGTAATTACTGCTCTGAGCTTATACAGCTAATACACAAAACTTAGAAAATTGCTTTTCCCTAAGCATTTAAACATTGATTCTAAATTTATTAATTAAAATCCTTTCAGTGATTTAAAATTTAATTACAAATTTAATACAATACGAAGAATTATTTAGAATATTTAAATGTCAAATAGCAGTGACAAGAACTTACACTTACTATTTTAAAATAGCAACATCATGAGCTCAATTCATTTTGAAAAAATTATCTGTATATTTTTTCTTATACTTTCCTAAGGCGGTAATATTAATTTCTATACTTTCCCCAGGTTAGACTTTTTTGGTAATTTTATGAGAGCCAAAAGTTATTTTTTAAAAAAGAGAAAAGACTGCCTCAGATCAGGTTACAGAGCCTGGGCTGTCAATTTAGTTGATCTGTAGTTGTATCTTACAAGAGATCCAAACCTAAATCATCAGTCATCAGAATACCTCTCTCTACCACTTCCCCTTTTTAAAAATAGATTTCTTTTTTAGAGCAGTTTTAGGTTCACAGCAGAATTGAACAGAAAACACAGAGAATTCCCATGTACCCTCTGTCCCCACACTTGCACAACCCCCACCATCAACATTCCCTCCACCAGAGTGGTACCATTTGTTACAGCTGATGAATCTATTTTGACACGTTGTAATGACCCAAAGTCCTTAGTTTACAGCAGGGTTCACTCTTGGTGTTGTTCGTTCTGTGGGTGTGGACAGATTTATAATGGCACATGTACCCACCACTTTAGTGGCATGCAGAGTAGTTTCACGGCCCTAAAAATCCTGTGTTCTGTCTGTTCATCCCTCCCTCCCACCTCATTGCTGGCAAGCACTGATCTTTTTAGTCTCTACAGTTTTGTCTTTTCCAGAATGTCATATAATTGGAATCATATAGTGCATAGCCTTTCAGACTGACTTCTGTCACATAGTAACATGCATTTAAGGTCCCTCAATATATTTTAATGGCTTGATAGTTTAAATCATTTTAATGCAGAATAATATTCTATTGTCTGGATATACCAGTTTACTTGTTCAGTCACCTATGGAAGGACATCTTGGTTGCTTCCAAGTTTTGGAAATTTTTAATGAAATTAATTGAACATCTGTGTGCCAGTTTATATGTAGACATATATTTTTAATTGATTTGGATAACTACCATGAAGCACAATTGCTGGATTCACATGGTAAGAGTATGTTTAATTTTGTAAGAAACTCTCAAACTGTTCTAAAGTGGCTGTACCATTTTGCACTTCCATCAACAAAGAATGACAGTTCCTATGGCTATACAGCTCAGTCAGCCTTTGGAGTTGTCAGTGTTTTGGATTTGACCATTTTAATGGATGTGTGGTGATATTAGGGATTTCCTAATAAAACTGTCATATATATAGCCCAGTTGTCCTCTCAAATATTCTGAAGTGAGGCTAGTTAGGGCTTGTGTTCATCATGTGGCTCTTAGCAAATAGTAGCTCTCTGGTAGTGATTTCAAAGAATGTTCGATAATGATTAATGATGAAATATTGCAAGTGTCTCTGTAAACAATGAGATGGCAATTAAATCATAATTAATTAACAAGTATTGATAAAATTGACCACAAATTTGAGACTGACTTCCAGTCATGATGGAGGCATAGGTAGACATGCTTCACCTCCTTGTACAACCACAGAAAGAATCACAACTATGTCTCAAAACAAATAAAACCCAGAACTGTCAGAAAATTGAGCTGACAGTCCAAAAACCAAGGATTTAAAGAAGCTTCATTCATCCAGACAGGTAGGAGGGGCAGAGATAAAGAGACGGGTGGACAAGCACAAAGACACGATGTGGCACAGAGAGGCCGTGGCAGCAGTGGAATGGATGGTCCCACATTCACTTGTGGTGGACAAAAATCAGGATGGATACTTTGGGAGCAAGCAACCCCAGCCCCAGGCCAGACCACACAGCCGAGGGTTCCAGCACTGGGAAGATAAATAACTTCTGGCTATAAAAACTGGTGGGGGGTGGGGTGGCAGAAGAAACTGCTGGATTTTCAGGAGACTCCACTTAAAGGGCTCACATAGACTTAGAATCTATACAAATCCACCCACTCTGGAATTCAGCACCAGGGCAACAACTGGAAGGGTGCCAGTTGCATTCAGGAAGTGTGTGAAGTGACTGAAAATGGGGCAAGTGCCGGGCAAACCTCCAGAAGCCAGGCAGCAGCATTGTCCCCTGTATGAGCTCTTTCCACACAGAGCCACAAAGTAGTGAAGTGGGTTGCCCTAACCTGGCGATGACCTAAGGCTCTGCCTCACACAATTCACAGGTGCCTTTTCTACAATAGGCCACACTATTAAGAAAAGAAGTCAAAGCAGCTCAACCTAATACACAGAAACAAATACAGGAAGACTGAAAAATTGAGGAGACACAGAAATATGGCCAAAATGAAAGAATAAAACACAGACCCAGAGAAAGAACTAAATGAAACAGATATAACCAAGCTATCAGATACAGTGTTCAAAACACTGGTTATCAGGATGCTCAGAGAACTCATTGAGCATGGCAACCACATAAAAAAGACCCAGGAAGAAATGAGGGTTACACTAAGTGAAATAAAGAAAAATCTACGGGGAACCAAAAGTGGAGAAGAGGAAGCTGGGATTCAAATCAACAATTTGGCACACAAGGGAAAAAAATAAGCATTCAACTGGAACAGCAAGAAGAAAAATAAAAAAAAAAAATGAGAATTGTATGAGGAGTCTCTGGGACACCTCCAAATGTACCAATATCTGAATCATAGGGGTGCCAGAAGGAGAAGAGGAAGAAGAAGAAATTGAAAATTTATTTGAAAAAATAATGAAAGAAAACTTCCCTAACTTGTTGAAGTATATAAACATACAAGTCCAAGAAGTACAGAGAGTCCCAAACAAGTTGGACCCAAAGAGAACCACACAAAGACACATCATAATTAAATTGCCAAAGGTTAAAAATAAAGAAAGAATCTTTAAAGCAGCAAGAGAAAAGCAGAAAGTTACCTATAAAGGAGTTGCCATAAGACTATGAGCTGATTTCTCAAAAGAAATTTTGCAGGCAAGAAGGGACTGGCAAGAAATATTCAAAGTGATGGAAAGCAAGGACCTACAATCCCGATTACTGTATCCAGCAAAGTTATCATTTAGAATGGATGGGCAGATAAAGTGCTTCCCAGAGAAGTAAAGCTAAAGGAATTCATCATCACCGAGCCATTATTACATGAAATGTTAAAGGGACTTATTTAAGAAAAAGAAGAAGATCAAAACTATGAACATTAAAATGGCAACAAATTCACAACTACCAACAACTGAATTAAAAAAAAAAACAACTAAGCAAACAATAACAACAGGAACAGAATCATAGATAGGGAGATCATTTGGAGAGCTATCAGCTGGGGATGGAGGAGAGGTGATAAGGAGGATGATGGGGGAAAAGGTGCAGAAATTAAGAAGCATAATTGGTAGGTACAAAATAGACAGGGGGATGTTAAGAATAGTATCAGATATAGGGAAGCCAAAAAACTTACATGCATGACCTATGGACATGAACTAAGAGTGGGGATTGCTGGAGGAAAGGGGGTACCAGGTAGAGGGGGGAAAATGGGGAAAAACTGGGATAACTGAGGACAGATGAGGAAAAACTGAGACAATAGCATAATCAAGAAAATATATTTAAGAAAATAAAATAAACTATAATTAATCACAAATATACTGGATGAACATAAAGGCTTTTATGATGAAACTAGGGTGAGAAAGACAGATAGTATAAATGGGGTTGAATGACACTGACATGATTTTGGGCTAGCCTAGAAAACAATCTAAAAGATATGTCTGGCTGGTGTGGCTCGGTGGATTGATGGCCAGCTTCCGAACTGAGGGGCCGCCAGGTCAATTCTCAGTCGGGGTACATGCCTGGGTTGTGGGCCAGGTCCCGAGTTGGGGGTATGTAAGAGGCAGGTGATTGATGTTTCTCTCACATGTTAGTGTTTCTCCCTTCCTTCCCTTCTCTCTGAAAGTAAATAAATAAATAAATCTTAAAACAAAAAAGATATATATGTACATCCCTAAAATAACACAACTTCTAAGAGAAAATTCTTTGAAGTAGCAAACAACTTAGTTATAGATGGCATTTTGGAAAACTATCCTTTCATTATTTTGGAAAATGAATTTTGGGTAAATGGCCTTTTCATTAAAAACCCACCAGATAAACAGGACTCAATATTTAAAAATAATTTATATTACATATTACCAAAAAAGTTGGTTCTGATTTATGTTATTTGTCAGAGACATGCTTTGTCCATTTTAATCTGTTAAATAAAGTACTTATATGCAGAAACACACTATAAATTTAAAGTTGATAAATAGGTAAATAGATAGGAGAAACCTTAAATTATAATCAATAAACAACTGAAACAAGCAAGCATTTTCTTTTGTAGATTATAGGGTAAATTTATTAGAGTCAGAAATTTCAGATCATGCAGGGTTTTATTTTTTATTTTATTTTTTAGCCTCACCTGAGGAATTTCTTCACTGCTTTTTATATAGAGGAAAGGACAGAGAGAAACATTGATTGATTGCCTCCCGCACATGTCCCATCTGGGGCTCAAACCCACACCTAGGTATACGCCCTGACTGGGAAGCAAGCCCACAGCCTTTCCATTACAGGATGACACTCTAACCAACTGAATCACACCAGCCAGTATTGATCATGCAGGGTTTTAAAGGCCATTTGTAATCAACCCTCATTTTCATTCTTTATTTAATCAGACCTATTTTCTGATGCATCTTTCGATAATGGTTTGACTTCCCATTCGAACCACTGCCAAGCCAACCACCAGCTCTACCCAGCCTAGCTGTTCTCACAACATGCTATTTGATTAGTTAAAATGTCCCTTTTTTACATCCCATCCTAACCCACTCCAGTCTTCTTTGGCATATTCATTCTAGGATTTTTTTCCTTTGTAGTTTTAAAAGTGCTATTTTTTTATACTGAAAATTATTCTACTCATCCATAAGATACAAATATTTTACATAATTTTTGCAATTGAGATATTGGGGCTATGTTGATCCATTGCTATTTCTTAAATGACGCCTCTGAGCAGAAAAGTTTCATACTTTAATTAATTGGACTGACACATTTATAGCACATGAATTGAGCTCATGCATTTATATCACACATTAAACATATACATCAAATGCATTTATAATTATTTCCAGTTGGCCAGCCCATGTCCTTTTTTTTTCACTGTTTTCTCTGTATTGGTTTTCCCAGTTAATTATGGAACATAGATGGCTACTTTTCTTAAGTAAATGTTTGGACCTAAGCTATGGTTAAGAGGAGAAAGACCACCTCCCTTTTTCATGTTGCTTACGTATTTATTGAACAGCTGCTCTAGACCAGGCATCATGCTGGGTACTCAGGATACGAAAATGCACGCTTCCTGTCTGTTCAGTCCACAGGAGACTTGGGTGCAGTGCTTATCAGATCTCTGGAGTTTTCAGCTCCCCCAATATTAACAGTTTGGGGTGGGGCCCAGGAATTTGCCTTTGAGCAAGTCATTGCAGTGATTCTGATGCAAGTAGTCCATTAATAACACTCAAAACACCATGTTGAATTCTATTCAGTGGCTTTTATTTGTGCCAGTCATTCTGTACTATTCACCAAGTTTTTAAAAAATGTTGTTTAAGGGAAAATGTTATTGCCCTGACTGGTGTGGTTCAGTTCGCTGGGCACTGTCCCGCAAAGCAGAAGGTAGCTGGTTTATTCCTTGTCAGGGCACATGCCTGGGTCGTGTATTTGGTCTTCGGTCAAGGTACATACAAGGCAACTGATTGATGTTTCCTTTCACATTGATGTTTCTCTCCCTTTCTTTCTCCCACCCATCTAAATAAATAAGTAAATAAATAAAATCTTTAAAGGAAAATGTTATTTAACCATTTCTCCTTTCCATAAATGTTTATTCTCTCCCTGCCATTTTAAAATTAGAAATCTCATCGCTTCTCGGCCTTTTGGCTAAGATCAAGTGTAGTATCTGTTCTTATTAGTTTAATATCTGATATGTCCTCTATCTAAGGACTATATATTAAATGGATTTTTGGAATTAGGAGGCAGAATAGGGGCTTGCTCCATCCACTCCACGCATAGACCTGGTATGGCAGTACTTCCAGGAATGCTGCACCTGCACCAAAAAAAAAAAAAAAAAGAAAGAAAAAGAAATCTCCTCACATTTAGAGATTACCAGTTAAGTATAAGAAGACTTAGAGTATGAGTACTTTGCTAAAAACCTAGAAATTTATTTTTTCTACCATTAAACCATAAAATCAAAAGCCTGGAAACACTATTACAACAACATTATCATTTTGTAAAAGTTCAGATTTCAAAGTTTACTACTCTGAGTCTGTTTTTTTCTTCATAGATACTTATCCTGCAAATAGGGTCTCCTGCTTCTCAGAGAAAAGGAACACTTAGTTTTTCTCGTGCATCTAAGGGCCTGAATTAGGATTAACGTAAGATACAGATTTTAGACACATGCCCACTACTTTGAAAGAGATTGTGGAAATAAATTTTAACAAAGCAAAACATTGAATAACCTTGACATGTACATTTTTAGAGCTCTAATCATACAGGTAGAATTTGTTATTTTTCTCACTGATAGTTGTGTTGGATTAGGCAGAGTCCCTCACCCAATCAAACTTTTCTTTCCATCTCATTGACAAGCATCTCTTACAACCAGGCTGATAATGGCTTCCAGACTCCTCCCTTCTCTAAATATCTCTTTTTGCATTTCAACTGCAAGCTTGCTTAGTCTTTTTAAGGGATACCCTAGCTCATCCTACAGAGAGGAAATCATTCCCCTTGTTTTCTGTACAATCACTGCCAATGCAGCTCAGGGAGACACACACACTCATGAAGTGACAGTTACTTGGCTGCCATATACGATCTATGACTCTATCTATCTATCTATCTATCTATCTATCTATCTATCTATTTATCTACCTATCTATTTCTCTATCTCTCTATCAATGGCAGATGTATATCAATTTTTGAGAGCATTAAAAAATCCCTGTGGATTTTCTGTTTTCTAATAAGCAGGAGACAGTTATCCACATTACAGTTAAATAAAATGAAACAGTCCCACCACATCTTTTAAAGCAACCATAATGCCTTTGAGCTAATTGAGATTTCAACAGAAAATCTTACAATAGAAATAATTTTGAGGTGTTTATCCAACCAAAGTGATACCTAAGAAGACAGTATCTTCTTACGTAATGAACAGTGTTGATCATCCAGGGACAATATACACACTATCAGGAACAAAAGATAAGAATTCTTTAATTATTACCACCTGAAAAATGGTGTCTATTAACTATAGATCTTGTTCAGGTATTGTTTTCTTCTCAGCGTGTGACATCTCGTCAGGAAAAGGGTGTTCGGGGTTGGGAAGGATGTTTCATGTCTTTAAAGTTGAGAGCTAGAAGGATTTTAATAGGGCAGTCTCTACTGGTAGCAAATATATGAAAATGCATCTCAGGGAAATTTTGCTGCTGACTCCAACTTGCCAGATGCAGAAATTCTGCCTTTTGAGCTGACTGAGGAGGTGGGTGTGTGAGAAATGGAGCAGAGAAGGAGCAGGATAATGATTCACGCAGAGGCTGCTGAGAACCTTGGGTTTCAGTCCCCCCTTTTATTTTCTAATGTTTAAAACAATGTATTTTTTCTTTTTAATGGAGAATAAATACAATGGCTTTTACCTCTAATTTTATTCAAATTTTATTTCACTGGGCCTTTTTCTCATCCAGAATTTTTGTCTTTATTCTATAATAAATAACGTGGAACTAGAAGTTATATCATAAATTACCAATTTTGTTCCATGTATACAAAAAATCACAGGATTTCTTCAGAATCCTTTACACACCCCTCTTCTCCATTCACCTTATCTCTGCAAGTGCGGAAGGTTGGAGGCCAGGGCTGCTGCGTGCAGTTGGGCAGGTTGCACAGCCCACAAACTGCACAACCACATGTGGTCTTCCTGATGGCAGAGGCTTATTTCCCTTCCCTTCCTGAGCTTTGTTTGCAGGTTAATATGAATAGAGATTAAAGAAATACATTTTGTCAGTAGAGAACCCCAATGTACCCTTTACACACTGGCATATAAGCCATTAGCTTTTAGCACAAGAGAGAAAAAAGATCCAGATTTGCCAAGACCAGGGCAACTGCATTATTAAAAATATAAATAAACAATAAACTCAAACAAAAAATTGAAAGTCACCATGGAGGCATTTTATGTCATTTAAGGCACAAGGGTTTTGGTAAGGTTTATAAGGGCCCAGAGGTGGTGATTCTACTCCTCTTGCAGCAGGACTTCCATTCATTCCTGGTATGGATATTTCCAAGCATTGCTACTGGCCTCACGTGCCTGATTTATCTTAGCATATGGCTGAGTACACAGATTTTCTTGTTTTTCTTTTTATTAAATCAGGGTGACACTGGTTAAACTTTTCCTTTTTGAGCAAATTTGTGGTTACCAATGTTATACAAATTTATACCTGAGCAAAATGTCGTAAAGAGCAAATTTAAACAGAATTCCTTGTAGCAATCTGAATTGAATTTATTATTAACCAAGAAACATTAGCAGGCTTAACACCTTAATCATTTCATAGAAGTTATAACTAAAAAGTACATGTGGCTAAAGTATTATTGATCTATTACACAACTAATTCCAAATCTGAGAATAATAGCATGGAAATATAATCAAGTAACAAATCCTCCATTACAATCCTCTCTTTACTAAATAGGTTCAAGACCCACCCTATGAATGGCTACAATGGCAGTCATCAAGATGTTGGAATTTCAAGCATGTACAGATGGTCCCCTACAATTTTCTTAAACTACCTTTAACCTCTTGACCATGACCTTGAATTCCAGTATTGCAGATTGGTTTCTTTTGTTCCCAAGAGCTCTTTAAAATCCAAATGCTCTTTGAAGGCTTGCTCTTATATCATGAATAATAAGTAAATTAATTAATAATAATAAATGTTTGTACAACTGTTTAGAGGAAAAATTCTCAAAACAAACTCTGGGGTAAAAAAGATCCTATCATCAAATTAGACTGGGAAATGCATAATCAAAATCAACACACTGCTGCAGTTCTCAGAGCTTTGAAGATGCCTGTGTGTGGAGAATCTTTCGAAAAGATTCTAGCATGCAGCATTCACCCCATTTATTATACCGAAGGAGCAGAGATTCGTGAGACTGATGTTTCACAGGACACCCTCAGGGAAGTGTGTAGGCCATGCTGCATAAACCTCTTCCTGCATCCAGGTGGAGACTGCTAATGTGGGTCAAGGACAAAATGGAGTTGTTAAGCATACAGTGGGAGCAGGAGTTTAGTTTTCAGTGGGTGAACTAAGGGAATTTGCAACTCAGTTTGTTTTTCTTCTTCCTGTGGCCCTCTCCTGCTGGTGTGGGATGGCTGACTATTACTTTCATCTAGGAAGGCTAAATGAACTCAGGGTGTAGCCCACTGGACAGGATGCTTCAGATGGGGATCTCTGGCCAGCTCTGACTTCAAAGGAGAATAGCACTCTCCTTACACTTTCTTCTCCTAATAGACACAGAGGTAAATCTGGGAAGCCTTAGAGATTGCTTTTTTAAGAAGTTATTCATTGATTCTAGAGAGAGACGAAGGAAGAGAGAAACAACGATTTGTTCTCACACTTATTTATGTATTCATTGGTTGACCCTTGTATGTGCCCTAACAGGGAATTGAACCCCCAGCCTTGGCATATTGAGACAATGCTCCAACTGGCTTAGCTACCCAGCCAGTACAGAGATTGCTTTTTGTTAAGTAACTCATTGGGTGGCTGAAGCCCAAGGGCCGATTCAGGTTGTGCGGGGTTTTAAAGCCACCCAATTTGGAGGCAGGAGGAACTTGTTTAAGAGAACCTGTTAACAGGAACAAAATTGACCATTTAAAATAAGAAAAGGAATCATACAAAAACATATTTTAAAAATTGACAAATACCATGAATACCACAAAATCCAGAAAAACAAGTTTGATCCATTGCCTGACATGCCACCATATTTAAAGAAAATTTTTTGCAGCATGCTGTTGTCTCTTCATATGAAGGTCTCAAATTTTGAAATAACATTTCCTCTAACAAGTTTGAACATTTTATTGACAATTTAGAAAAGTTTCTTTCAGCATCTTAAGTTATTGGAAATGTCATGTAAAATTTTAAGATTATTGTCAAATTTGGGAAATTCTTACCTAGTTTATTTCACATATGAGATTTCAGCGTATTTCAGGTTTTCTGGTCAGTGACTAACACACTACGAGGTGAGGACACACACTGAACATTTGGTCACCAATGTGCTATTGTAACTTATTAATGATGGGGTTTATGTTGAGCCCTTTCCTTCCCAGCATGGTGCCAGATGAGTTATGACAGTGAGCACAGGAGTATCTCAATGGCTGGCAATAATTCCACTATGAACCTCCAACATGTATCCCACTAAATCCAAACTCAACATATCCTCAAAACTTAGCTTTCTCTTAGCTTCATCTCTGAAAATCCCATGGCCATACCAACACTCACCTTCTGTCATGAGGGTGGGAAATCAGAGTGGAAAAGAACAGTGGTAGAATTAATTGCAATTAAAATATCTTAACTGTGCAAATTTACAAAACCTCATGATCTTGTGAACATATTTCCAGGACCTTTTCTAGGGTCTTGCAGAGGGTCCATATAAGTGAGGGAAGCTGAAGTTTAAGCTTTATTAGTATCAGGATAAATTTGCCTCTGAGGCTCATATCTTTTCATACCAATTCCTCCAAGTTGGATATTCAATACTGCACCAACATGGAACAGTCTAGTATGCATATGAAGTCTCTCCAGAAAAAGCCCAACCATTGTCAATACAACGAGAATGGTTTGCACAATATTGATGAACCCTGGCAGTCAAGGAGAGTGGACTGGAATGCACATGTGTGAACAATGACGACTTCACTGTACTAGTCAGTGGGGGCAGTAGATGCCATTGAGTGAGCATGTGTACCATGTGGCTGTTGCATTCAAAATGACTGAGTGGGTAGAACAACAAATCTGCATCAAGTTTTGTGTTAAGCTTGAACATTGCTCAGAGGAAATTATTAGGATGATTCTGAAGGCCACAGCTATGGGCAACTGGTGATTAGGAGCTTCTTCATGGCAACATGCCCACTCACACATCACATCTCAGGCAGAGGTTTTTGGCAAAACATCAAATCACCCAGGTGACTCAGCCCTGCTACAGCCCAGATTTGGCCCCCTGTGACTTTGGCTTTTCCTGAAACTCAAATCACCTTTGAAAAGGAAGAGATTTCTGACCATCGATGAGATTCAGGAAAATATGATGGGGCAGCTGATGGTGATTGGGAGACTATGTGAGGTACCAATGTGCCTACTTTGAAGGGGACTGAGACGTCACTGTCCTATGTACAATGTATCTTGTATCTTCTTCAATAAATGTCTCTATTTTTCATAGTATGTGGCTGAACAGACCCCTTGCTATCTGAACAGACCCCTTGAATATCCTACAGAAACCAAAAGTGTGGTAAAATGGTGGCAAAAGAGTACCTTTCACAGCTCCCCTTGCACCTTGGTGTAAACATGTGAGACAAGTTCTGGTCAATGAGACCTGAGAGAATAGTCACTGAATGGAGGCTTCTGATAAACCTCTTACCACGTTTTTTGCTGGCACATGCCTTTTGCCTTTTGTTTGTCTGTTTCTTCCTGCTTGGAACTTATGTGCAATGCCAGAGGTAGGACAGCCATATTGTGACCACAAATGACAACATGAAAACAAAGGTGGAGGTGCAGAAAGATAGGAGACTCCTGGCCTGATGTCACTGTCTACCTTCAGATTTCTCAGTACATGAAAAAAAAATGGTTATTTTTTTGTTATTTGCTGCTAAATGCAATTGCAAATTAAAACATTTCCCATGATAATGATTTTTAATTAAGGATCCAGAAGACAGAAGTTCTTTTGAAATCCTCTGTGGGGCTTTGCAATAAGGAATGCAAGTTTTTTCACAAGTCTTCCCCCTACTTCTCATTGACATTTTAAAATCAGAAAATATTTAAAGTCTTAAAACTATACTATCAATGTTTGAGTCAATTTGTCAGTTTTATTTAAATTCCATCACTAATGTGGTTGCATGGAAATTTCTCTTAAGATGTGGTATTGGTTTTCCTGATTCACTTATTGTCCTTTGTAAAATGAATATAACTACAGGTTCCTATTAAACACAAATGATGTAAATGAGTTTGCTTTAAGTTCTTTGTGTATCATTTGTATGTCATTACTCCTATGAGGTACTTTGCTTAGGCCTTAATGCCATCTTAGGATCCTATAAAACAAGATTTTAAGTGTGTCTGGGATTATTGCTTAAGCTAATGGATTTTGGGCTTTTCAGGGTAATACTTTAGAATTGATCTTATTTTTCCTAAGAGGCTATTACATATTCTTCACCTAGATCAGACATAAGGGATAAATGAGTTTCTCTTGACCTTTGCACCATGCTTAAGTGCTCCTAATAATTCAGTGATATCTGTTTGTATTTCATGTCCTGCTTCTCACCCTCCCATGACTTCGCAATTCATTCCGAAGTTCACAGTATGTCATACAATCTCCCCTAGACACACAGTTTCTTTTTGTTGTAGAATGTATATACTTTTTTACTGGTAAATGATTAGATCTCTACTTATAGTAAGTTACTTATTCTTAATTTATTCAACAAACATAATGAGTGCCTGCATTGGACATATAGTTCTATGCACTGGGGACTCAGTACAAATAAAGCTGACAAGGTTCTTGCTCTTATAAAGTTGACATTCTAGCAGATGCAGACGATAAACATTGTTGTTTTAAAACTAGGAATGGACCTAGGGAATGGCGGAGAGCTAGATTCCTGAATATCATGATTACAGGAATCCAAAATCCAGCAGCTCAAAAAATATCTCCTACTTGATTGAAATGGTCTTGTAACCCTTTGTGGGGGAGCTTTGTCCAGCAAAGCTCTCCCAGCTGTCGTGGATGAGAATAAGTCTACCAAGACATACATGATCTGCTTGGGGAGAAAAGGCTGACCAGTCTCTCAGAGGAGAAAGGCCTTGAACCTGTTCCTCAATAGGCTTTTATTGGGTTTAGTTTGCATAGGAATACAGGGTGTATACGTAAAGCTCATCAATCATTGTCAGGTAGTAATGATTAAGGAATAGACAACTCTCAAAGAACTTTAAGAGCTTATTCTGAGTCAGGGTCAGATAGATAGAGTAACCAAAGAGCCATAAAATTTGGGAAACAAATTCATTTTATGCTTGGACCCTTATCATTTAAATTGAGGGCATTCTTAGCAAAGCAGGTTTCACAGGATTTTATGCATTCTTTCTTAGGCCTGATTGCCCAGGGGAACCTGCCCTTTCCAGCACCGGGCCACACCAGCCTCTGGCATTGTTTCGGGCTTAAGTCAGGCAGGAGAAGTA
Source organism: Tonatia bakeri (assembly GCA_004024845.1). Classification (NCBI taxonomy): domain Eukaryota; kingdom Metazoa; phylum Chordata; class Mammalia; order Chiroptera; family Phyllostomidae; genus Tonatia; species Tonatia bakeri. Next base: position 189,469 of record PVIA01001939.1, read on the forward strand.
AGGCAGCCAAGAGATTAGGAGACTTCTTACAGATAGAATGAGGACTCAGGCTATAACAAGGCTGAGGGGTAAAGGTCCATCACCCTTTTTTTATAGTCCCTTAAGTCCTTCCCTGAGGGCCTCTTTGAGACTGTGCCTGTCTTAGGTTGTTCCTCCCTTGAGGAATGTTACCTGTCATTGACTATCCAGCCATCCTCCAGGGGCCAAGCAGGGTGAAGTAAAAGTGGCAGAGGCTATGCTCCTGCCGGGAGGATAAGTTTTGTCTCCTTAGTGGCTTATGGTCCCAAGATCTTTTTACTCAGTCTTAGCCAGGAGGATTACAGCTTTTGATACCAGGCAGGGCAGTTCCCAACACACCTTCTTAAAGTTCTCTCTTGCCTTTCAACTCAGCACTGGCACAAACTGCAAATGCTCATCAATAACTTAGAGTCATGAGGACATTTAGGAAGGACTTATGAAAATATTGTAGACTTTTAATGATTTTGAATCATAGAATGTTAAAAATGGAAGGGAATTTAGAAATAATCTAGAAACTGTATTATCTGGGAGCCACTTGGAATATCAATTCAAATGATCGTGACCTTGGACCCTGAAAAAAGTATACATATTCTAGGCCACAATGTCTATTTCCTGGGAGGTGCCAAATTTGAGAGGTTCCTGGGGGTAGATGCCAAAATATGAAGGAGACTGCTAGGGATGGGTGGATGGATGGAAGAAAGTACTGAAGGTAAGCTCTTTTTTTTTTTTCTATTTTTATTAAAATTAACCTTACCTGGACCAACCAAAAAAAGAAAAAGAAGTGTTTAAAGTTATGACTTCATTCTCTTATCATTCACCTTTCATCAATTATATAAGAAAGAAATATAAACACAACTATAAAAGGTAATTACAAAGAAATGGACTGATTATTTAAGCCCACGCATCCTACAAACTATGCCTAGGTATTCCTGCCCCACTCCCTTCAGTTTCAGAGTGACATTTAGTGCTGGAATTCTCCCAGCCAATTGGGAATTAAAGATAAATAAAATCAGCCTCTTCATGGGGTTGTAATGGGCATTTTGAACAAGATAATTCTTTGTGGTACAGGACTTATCTACATATTGTAGGATATTTAGTATCTTACTTCCTAGCCATGAAATGACAGACACACCTCCCCACTAATTATTCAGACAGCCAAAAATTCCCCAAACACCCCTACAAAGGAGGGGGCCTGTATTATCCCTCTGTTGAAAACCATTGGTAATGAAGAAAGATTCTAAAATACGTCACTTCCGTATAATATAATATGTGCTAGGATACGTTTGCATTCTTTGCTGTGGGAGCACAGAGGAAGGGCACCTAACTGAAGCTAGTGGTTCTCACAGGTATTTGAACAAGAATTATGCCTATCAGAATAATCAAACAATGTCATTCCTGCTCAAAATATTTTAGGAATTCTTGTCTGGATTCCTTTTAGAGCCCGAGTCATGTTCTTTTGCATTTGTTCAACATAGCAAACTTTCTTCCTTTGGAAACATCCCAAAGTTGCTTTTAGCCAAGCCTTATGAATGAGATGAGTGAACACAGTGGACGACATTATGTTAGTTAAAAGCAGTTTCACAGAACTCAAAATTATGAGCTGACACTTAGTGGTTACTGAATTATAAGAAGCACTTTGCCCAGGTTTTAATAAGAGGTACTACTTATTATTTTTCATATTCTTATGAGCACAAGGTTGTCAGCATGCTGTTAAGTATTGTGGATACAGAAATGAAACACAATTTTTCCTTTAAGGACTTCACACTCCCGTGAGGGAGGTAGGCAAGTAAACCAACACTTGCAAAGGGAACAGCTAAGTGCATGCTGGCAGAGGTACATTTGTGTGCTGCTGCGGGAGTGCAAAGGGCAGTAGCTGAATCTAACGGTGAGGAATGCAGTGCTTGCCAGGGGAGGTGATGCTGCAGAGTTTTGAATGTACGGTGCTAATTGGCTTGGAGGAAGAATGAAAGGTGTTCTAGACAGACAAGCAACATATCCAAAGATACAAAAAATTGAAGTGTGGTACTCTCCATGAGCTTCAAACTCCATGGTGTCTGGAGCAGAGAGCAGCAGGGGCAGGAGATGACACTAGTGAGATGGGCGGCGTCATTTGTCACTGTTATGTCCCATACCGCTGTTATGTCCCATACCAAGGAATCTGTACTTTGTATTGAAGATGAAGGAAGGCCATGAAGGATTTAAATGGCATACATCTGATTACACTTGCATTTTAAATTATTCTAACAATAAAGTAGAAAATGAACTGAGGGACTGTGCTGTGGAGACAGAGCATGTAAGATGCTAAAAAAGAAGAGAAGTAATAAAGTCCTAAATAAGGATGCAGGAGTGGGGGTTAAAAGGAGAAGAAGGATTTAAGACATTTTTTAATATTGCAAAGTAACAGTAATTAAAGCAAAAATAGTTATAGTCCCAGCTGCTGTGGTTTGGTTGGTAGGGTGTCATCTGCAAACTGAGAGGTCACTGGTTCGATTCCCAGTTAGGGTACATGCCTGGGTGGGGTTCGGTCCCAAGTCAGGCATGTGGGGAGGGCAGCTGATCGATGTTTCTCTCTCACACTGATGTTTCTCTCCCTCTCTTTCTCCCTCTTTTCCCCTCTCTCTAAAACCAAAGTTTTTTTTTAAATATGTAGTTATAGATCAGGGAAAGAAATCCATTCTGATCAGTGGGTCAGAAGAGAGAGTTCAGAAACCAGTATCTGCATGGAAATTATGCATATAATAAAGATGGCCTTTTAATTTAGTAGGACAGGATGAAGCATTTAATGGAAGTGTTGATTAGAGGGGTGTATTAGTTTTCTAACAAACACATTATTAAAAACCTGGTGACTTAACAATACAAATGTGTTATCTTACAGGTCTGGAGGTCAGCACCTGGCATGCGTCTCAGTGGGCTAACATTAAGGTGCTGCCAGGACTGCCTTTCCTCCTGGAGCCTGGGGGCAAGGGTCTCCTTACCTCTTCCAGTTTTAGAAGCCACCCTCTGTACTTGGTTCCTGGCCCCCACTCCCATCCCTAAAGCCAGCAACGTTGCCTTTCTCTAAACATTCTTCTGTAGTTACTTTTCCCTCTACCATAGCCAGGAAGGGTTCTCCACTTTCAAAAACTCATGTGATTAGATTGGGCCCACCCAGATAATCCAGGATAATCTCATTATTTCAGATTTCCTCGGTTTATTCATATCTGCAAAATCTCTTTTGCCATGTGAGGATATATATATAATCTGGAGATTTGGGGTGTAGACATCTCTGCCAGGCTTTTAGTCTGTTACAGATAAAAATGTTGATTTCAATTCTTACTTCACACCATAAACAAAGAATAAATTATTTATGGATTTAAGATCTGTGGACAAAACATGGGTTCTACAGAAAGTAACCTCATGGGGGTGACCTGATTGTAAATTCCTAACTGGGTAGGTTGCAATGGGTAGTCATGCCCCAGGCTTATAATTTCTTTAGAGAAAGGTTTTTAGGCAAGGTTCCTCCTTCAGCATCTTGGTTAACATAGCTTTGAATTTCCAGAGTAATCCTCAATTTCAAACCCCTCTGGAAGAAGAGTAACCACCCTTAAAGAGCCCATAATCTTGAAAACCATCCTGTAATCCAATCACCATTTAGCCTTCTCCAACTTCCTGTAATCTCCCTTAGACTCCCTCCTTAATTCCAAATGCAAAAAAGAAACTGTAAACTGTCATTCTCTGGAGGATTTGAAATCTTGTTTCTTGGCAATTGCCATCAGTTTGGCTCAAATAAAATCATAAAAATCCTCTACAGTTTGGATGTTTCTTACATCAACAGATGGTATCTGCCAGGTTCTTGACTAAAAAAAAATCACTCTTCCATCCTTTTATAATTAATTAGTGTTCAAAGGAAGTACTCTGGGACTATGTAAAATTCAGTTCCTCATTCCATTTCACCCTTTAGGACTTAGCATCCAGTGATGCCTCTTTCCTGAATTATTACTTCGCTCATTGCCAAAAAGTGATTTTCTAATTTCCATCATGTCTTCCACATTTACTAGTACAGAGAGTGAAATGTCCCTATCACCCTATCCCTGGAGATATTGATTACTAACATTAATTTTTGATAGTCTGGTGAACACTTTTCTCCAAAGTGTTGGGTTGATCCAGAGTGGGTTTAGTAACTGAGCTTTCAAAGGAGCAGGGAAGTTAATTGTCTTGGCGAGAGTGGGATTGAAGGACTGAATCTTGGGTCTGGCAGAATGAAGTAGGAAGTGAAACCAGAGGCAGCTGGCAGATTACGAGAAAATGGAGGGAGGAGAGAATTTAGAACCACGATGATGTTAACTTTGTGGAGGAGCAGCTCTGGAGTCAACAAAGACAGAGCACTTGAGTTTAAGTGTGGCTCAGTTTCCCACCTGGGATTTCTCGGACGGGCACTAAGTCTTCATACGAGTATGTACAACACATTGTTTAAGTACATGGAGTGATTCATCCTAATTGAAGTCAAGAAGCAAATCAACACTGCCTTTCACTTGTGAGTCTGACAGTTTGGAGGTCTTGATGATGTTAGAGTTTTACACTACCAATTTCGATGTTTTATTTCCACTTCATGAAAGAAACACCATATTTTGTTTGAGCTACTGTTTTCTTTAATGAGATCTGAAATCTCCCAACTTCTATTGAAAGATCAGAATAAATGCAGGCCTTTACTGTCTTTGCACATAGTCCAAATGGAAGTTTCCTTGTGCTCAAGATTTCTTACAGAATGAATTTTTTCCTTGATCTTAAATATAACCCCCGAGTCATTATTATCAGAGTTAGTTATCTCTGAACTTTTCAACAGTTTGTTAGGTCTATAGTTTTATATTTCCTGAAGGGCATCTTCTCTGACTTTGAACTTTATGTAAAGTAAAAAATACACTCTCTTACCATTGTTTTAATGCCCACATACTCCTCACATGTCAACTGACTCATTTGCAGAATTTACGTGACTGGAAATTTGGTTACAAATTGTCTAAATAACAGTCATACATTTTAAATCAATGTAGAAAAACCCTGGTTGACACTGAAGCAACAAGTTAAGTTGCAATCTTCTCAGCTCAGACTGTTCCTCCTCTTTTTCCAGGAATCTTGGAAGAAAACAATTCTTCTCCTCATGACAAATGCTCTCTACTATCACTGGGCCCTGAAAGGCAGATGTTCTGCCTTTTCACATGACGGTTCTTTAATGGCTCCTTTAAAAATTCCTCATTTGTGGCTCTGGACGAGTAGCTCAATTGGTTAGAGTGGGGGGCAGGGGGGCGTTGGTAGAAGGGTTATGGTCCCAATGCACCAAGGTTACGGGTTTGATCCCCCAGTAAGATCACAAATAAGAAGCAACCAGTGAATGCATAAGTAGGTGAAACAAGTCGATGTTTCTCTCTCTCCCTTCCTCTTTCTAAAAATCAGTTACATTTTTAAAAAATCTTATTTGTGAATAAGGAAATTGATATATAGAACAAATACCATCAGCCTAATTCTCAAAACAAAAATTACTTCCTCTTCTCCTCCATCTCTCCCTCCTTTTGTCATAAAAGGAATGGAAGCAACTAGCTGCTTAAATATTAGACTCACAGCAACACAGAGCCTGGCCATGTTTCAATGCCTCTGACACATGTCTAGAGGACACATTGAGGGCAGTAGAGGAATCCATGCTTCCTCTGACCTTTTCCTCCTGTGAGCCAAGATTTCAACTCATATCTGTTGGATTCTCTTAACTGTTAGATTATAAAAAATTAGGTCTTTTAAGTGAGAGTGAGAAAGAAACAACGCCATCATGTATATTCATTTGGTTTGGTAGAAAAGGGTGCCCTATAATTTAGAATAAGAGACAGAGATGACTCATTACAACTATGAAGGTTATATAGAAATGAATAAATTGGTCACACCACTGCAACCGTGCTTGCCATCACAGTGGCGCTGCCAGTTTCCCTATACAGTTGGTAATTGCTGTTCTATATCTTTTTACATGAAATATAAGACCCATTCTCATATAACAATAAATATTACAATAATCTTCAAGTCCATCATTAGATGAGTCTATAAAAAGCTGTATTTAGAGCAGGTGCAAGTTACCTCAGAACCTTGGAAAGAGTTACTCAAAATTACAGCACTGAAATGCACTAAATTATCTAGTACAATAAAAAGTATATATAAAATTTAATAGTCATCAGTGTAAAGGGCCATAATACTTGAAAATTAAGACTGTTTTGATAGTGTTAAGTTGAACTGATACCCCCAACCAGGAAAGTGGTACAAAACTTTAAACTCACACTTATATTTCTTCAATTTAACGGGCCTATAAAATATTTAACAAAAGGAATAAAGCAGTATACACTACAGCAGCTTTCTTTGCCTCTATTTAGACAAGTAAAATTCTAAGCTTTTCTGTAGTTATAGCTGACTGATTCTCAATCCATTGCAGTTATGGCTTCGCTTACATATGTCTTGGTTACTTTGATTGTCAGTCTTGGAGTCATCTTTCCACTGCTGCTATGCCTGTTCCATTGGTAACTTTTGTTACCACTGTTGCCACAGGTATGTCTGACCTCCAGCCCATTTCCCTTACAGTGACAGCCAAGGGAGGGAGAAACATGGTCAGGAAGCAGGAAGGGGTGAGAAGCTGAGGGGCACATGTCCCTTCAGTTCTAGTCTGCAATCTAAAGCTCCGTGACCTTCCATCCAGAAATAAAAAAGTACAGTCTCAGGAGACAGAATTACAGTTGTCCCTCGGTTTCTGCTGGAGATTGGTTCTAGGACCCCCACAGATACCAAATCCACAAATCCTCAAGTTATATACAACGGTGTGGTATTAGCATATAACCTACGCACATCAGCATACTTTAAATCATCTGAAGATTACTTTTATATAGTGTAAATTACTAATACAATGTAAATATTATGTGAATAGTTATTACACTGTATTTTTTAGGGAAAAATGACAAGAAAAAAGTCTGTTCAGTATAGACACAACTATCATAGGCTTAACTAACAGTACGTGTCAACAACAGTGTAACTTTTCTCTATTTTGGGGGGTGGATATTGTCCATCCGAGTTTCATTGAATCCGCAGACGCAGAACCTACATATGAGTATGTGAAGGGCCAAGTGTAAATAAACACAGTATGCAAAGCAGTTAAAGGGAGGACTTTTGCTTCAAGCAGGCCTGGTTTCTGAATCTGCTTTGATTTTTTATTTTGATTTTTTTTTCTCTTATTAACTCTAGAGGGTGGAGAAGAGGGGGAGAAAAAAAGGGACAGAATCATTGCTGTGAGAGAGAAATGTTGATCGTTTGCCTCATGCATATGCCCTGACCAAGGACCAAACCTGTAACCCAGGCATGTCCCCTGGCCCAGAATTGAACTTGCTATCTTTTGGCTTGCAAGATGATGCCCACCCAACTGAGCCACACTGTCCAGGGCCCAATTCTGGTTTCTTCCCTTAAGACCTGCATGGCTTTGGGCAAGCTCCCTACCTCCTCTATTCCTCAGCTTTCTCATCTGTAAGATATGGAAAACAATAGTACCTACCTCAAAGAGTTTATTGTTAGGGTCAAATTCGATAATTCATGAAAACACTGTATATGGGCATGGCATATGGTAAGCATTAAAAAATGCTTACTAATAAGCCCTGGCTGGTGTAGCTCAGTGGATTGAGCGCGGGCTGCGAACCAGGCATCGCAGGTTCGATTCCCAGTCAGGGCACATGCCTAGGTTGCAGGCCATGTCCCCCAGCAACCGCACATTGATGTTTCTCTCTCTCTCTCTCTCTCTCTCTCTCTCTCTCCCTCACTTCCCTCTCTAAAAATAAATAAAAAAAAAGAAAGAGCATTCAAGCATAACCCAAGGTTTAAAAAAAATGCTTACTAATAAAACATTAGTGATATGAGTATAACAATATTGTTGCTTGAAAAATTCACTATACCCTTAGTAGGAGATGCTGCTATACCCTTTGGGAGTATTATTCAGCAATGACTCTGAGCTTAAAAATTGCTGTACTTGCATCACTTTGTTAGTTGAGAAAAGATAGGTTCTGGACATACCTTTGTCCACCCCTCTATCCTCTTGACATGTAGGATTCTGCACATCAGAGACTCCTGCAGCAGTGTTTGAGTTACAACTCAGGGCTTCCTGCCCCCATCACACCAATGAAAATCACTTGTTTCTATGGTTCATTTCCTCTATGTATATGGTAACCAGGATACAATTTTTTTGGCTCAGGTATGTTAACATTTATTCTAATTATTCATATCTTTATTCAGTGCTCCCAGCCCATTATGTTATTTATTCAGTGTTTACTACCATATTTTATACAGTCTAAATTACACTGATTAACTTCCAGCCAAGATGGAAATGTAGGTAGATACACTTTGCCTCCTCACACAACCAAAAGAAGGACATCAACAAATTTAAAAACAAAAACAACCAGAAATGCCAGAAAATCGAACTGTATAGAAGTCTGACAACCAATGAGTTAAAGAAGAATCATTCATCCAGACTGGTAGGAGGGGCAGAGATGGGCAACTGGGGTGAGGACGTGCCGCTAGGTGGCAGCTGGTGGTCCCACATTTGTGTGCTAATAAACCAGGAAGAACAACTGAGGAGCGAGGCGGACAGCACAACCCAGGGTTCCAGTGTAGGCGAAGAAAGCCTCAAAACCTCTGGCTGTAAAAACCTGTAGGGGGTTGCGGTGGTGGGAGAAACTCCCAGTCTCGCAGGAGAATCTGAGGGAGAGACCCACAGGGCCTAGAACATACACAAGCCCACCCACCTGGGAATCAGCACCAGAAGGGCCCAATTTGCTGTGGGTAGTGGGGGAAGTGATGGAAAGCCAGCCCAGAGCCAAGCAAGTAGCATTGTTCCCTCTCAGACCCCTCCCTCACATATAGTGCCACATGGGTTGCCCTGCCCTGGTGAATACCAAAGGCTCTGCCCCTTATTTTATAACAGGTATGCCAAGACATATAGACCAGATGAAAGAACAGATCAAAACTCCAGAAAAACAACTAAATGACAAAGCAATAGCCAATCTATCAGATGCAGAGTTCAAAACACTGGTAATCAGGATGCTCACAGAAATGGCTGAGTATAGTCACACAATAGAGGAAAAGTAAAGGCTATGCTACGTGAAGTAAAAGAAAATAAGTGGAACCAACAGTAGAGGGAAGGAAACAGGGACTCATATCAATGATTTGGAGCAGGAGGAAGAAATAACCATTCAACCAGAACACAATGAAGAAACAAAAATTCAAAAAAAAAAAAAAAAATGAGGAGAGGCTTACGAACCTGTGGGACAACTTTAAATATTCCAACATCTGAATCCTAGGGGTGCCAGAAGGAGAAAAGGAAGAGCAAGAAATTGAAAACTTATTTGAACAGATAATGAAGAAGGACTTTCCCAATCTGGCAAAGGAAATAGACTTCCAGGAAGTCCAGGAAGCTCAGAGAGTCCCCAAAAAGTTGGATCCAAGGAAGCACACACCAAGATACATCCTAATTGTATTACCCAAGGTTAAATAAAGATAAGGAGAGAATCTTAGAAGCATCAAGAGAAAAGGAGACAGTTACCTACAAAGGAGTTCCCATGAGACTGTCAGCTGATTTCTCAAAAGAAACCTTGCAGGCAAGAAGGGGCTGGAAAGAAGCATCCAAAGTCATGAAAGGCAAGGACCTACATCCAAGATTGCTCTATCCAGCAAAGCTTTCATTTAGAATGGAAGGACAAATAAAGTGCTTCCTAGGTAAGGTCAAGTTAAAGGAGTTCATCATCACCAAGCCCTTATTATATGAAATGTTAAAGGGACTTATCTAAAAAAAGAAGAAGATAAAAAACTATGACCAGTAAAATGATAACAAACTTACAACTATCAAAAATGAACCTAAAACAAAAACAAAAACAAACTAAGCAAACAACTAGAATAGGAACAGAATCACAGAAATGGAGATCACAGGGAAGGTTATCAGTGGGGAGGGGTAGGAGGGAGAATGGGGGAAAATGTACATGGAATAAGAAGCATAAATGGTAGGTAGAAAATAGACAAGGGGAGGGTAAGAAAAGTACAGGAAATGGAGAATCCAAAGAACTTACATGTATGACCCATGGACATGAACTAAGGGGAAAGGGGAATGCTGGTGGGGGGGTGCAAGGAGGAGGGGATTAGAGGGGAGGGGAAAAATGGGACAACTGTAATAGCATAATCAATAAAATATACTTTAAAAAATAAAATCAAATACACTGATTATTGGTGGGGTGTAGGGAGTGGGGAAATTGGATGAAGGAGGTCAAAAGGTATGCACTTCAAGTTAGAAAGTAAATAAGTACTGGGGGTTTAATGTACAACATCCTGTAGTGAGCACTGCTGTACGATATATGTGAAAGTTGCTAAGAGAGTAGATCATAAAAGTTCTCATCACAAGGGAAACACTTTTCTTTCTTCTTCTTTTTTCTTTTTGGTAAATATATGAAGTGATGAATGTTAACTGAACTTATTGTGGTACTCTGCATGGAGATGGTATTTAAACCCACACATGATCCTCAACACTGGTCCCACATTAGAATCACTTAGGGAGCTTTAAAACCTATGAAATCCTGGCTCTGAACCAAGACACTCTGATACAAAGTGGCCTCAGTTTAGTACTTCATTTTTAAAAGCTTCTCAGGTGATTCTAATGTGTAGCCAAGCTTAAGAACCAGGGTGAAATGGGACTGGGTAGCTGACTGTAGGAAGAGAGGACAAGGGAATCAAAAACTGAGCCTTGGTAGGCTCCAGTGGACCAGAAGAGGAGCCAGAGGGTCCAGCAACAGGACTCATCAAAAGAAGCCATAAAGGCAGGAGGGAAACCAGGAAAGTGTCTGAGAGGTCAAGTAAAGACAGAGGTTCAAGGAAGAAGGAGCCATCAGACTGTTAGAAGACTGTTAGAACAGCTAGTAAGATAAGGACTGAGTACTAACTGTTAATCAGGCACAAGGAAGGGTGTTACAAACAGAACAGGAGATAACAAATGCTCTTTTTGTCTTCTTCATTGTATACCTACATATTAAACAAAACCAGGAGTTGTAAGATATTCAATAAATCAAAAATAATTTAAAATGTAAAGATACCGGTAATATATTACTGAAAATTGTATTCTAAATCCTCTGTTTTTTAGGAAAAAATTAAGATGGTGAATCTAAATAAATAAGTAGCTACAGAAAGTTTAGACAATTGAGAAAAGGAAAAAATATATTATCCATATTCTATTGAGCTAACATAACTACCATTACTTAGTCATTCATTCACTTTTGTTTAGTGAATTCATACTCTGTAACAGACTCTGTCCTAGACATATAGAAATAAATACAACAAAAATCTCTGCCCTCAAGTACTAATTGAGGGCCTAATGAGGAGATGAACACTTAAAAAAATTAAAGAACAAATGATAAGTGATGTAATAAAGGTTATATGCAGTATACTGTCGGGTCAGAGGAGAGACAATGTAATATTGCAATATTGCATGTTAAATGATAATTATGAAAAGCACCTTAGCAAACTAGAAAATTACTCATGTTTTAAATGTTAGTGATAAAAACAAAATGGGAAATTGGGTGTACCTCATGATCACAATCACATAAAAATGTGATCCCCGAAGTATTGCTCAGTCAAGGAAAGGCTTCAACTGAGTCTTGGATGATGCGCCAGGGGAAAGAAGGGAACCTGAGCTGGAGGAAAGCATGGATAGTGAAACAGTGTATAACTTGTTTGGCCACTGTAATAACTTTGGTGTGACTGCAGTGTGGGATTCCCAGGAGGGAGTAAACACGCATAAAACTGGAAAGACAGGCAGGCGATAAGATAAAAAAGATTAAAAGAGAATCACATAAGCTGTGCTAGAGAATCTGGAAGTGTTCCAGTCACTTATGAGTAGCCACAGATGAACTTTAAAGTGGAAAAGCTTGCTCAGATTTGGTATTATAAATGTAACCTCAGCAGCCGAACTGAAGAGGGCTGAAACTGAAAGCTGGAAGACTAGTTAATGAGCTTTGGAAATAACCTAGATGAGAAATGATAAAGGCAATGGGAGAAGGATGGACAGATGGTTGGGGATAAATTCAAAGGGCTCTTTAGGAGGCAGCATGGATTTAGGGAATGGTAAGTGATGAGGGTATGGAGAATGAGGAGGGAAAAATAAGAATGACTCTCAGATCCCTGGTTTGGAAAACTGAATTCCTATTCCTGTTCTTATCCCTGGCCACCATTCTACCCAATTTAACAAATAGAAGAGAAGAAACTGAGGGACCTACTGAACATCCAAGTTTGAATATCCTGGAGCTCAGGAGAGATGTGTGGTCTGGAGACACAGATTTAAGAGTCATCATTGTACGTGAGATTTCTTGGAGTCATATGAGTGGAAGAGACTGGGAAGAGCGTTACCAGCATCTCAGAGGCCTCCCTCATGTACTCCCAAGGGTAACCATTGTTTTGATGTTTAACACCATAGAATGGTTTTGCCTTTTTTTTTTAACTTTATGTAAAAGGAATTACGTAGTATGTCATCTTTTGTATCTCTTCTTTTGTTCAACATTACATTTGTACAATTCCTCCATGTTGCTGCATGTATTTGCAATTTGTTAACTCTCATTCTTTTTTTAAGATTTTTTAAAAGTTATTTTTATTTTTAGAGAGAGTGGGCGAGAAGGAGAGAAACACTGATGTGTAAGAGAAACATTGATTAGCTGCCTCTCGTACACCCCCAACCAGGGACCTGGCCCGCAACCCAGGCATGTGCCCTGACTGGGGATCAAACCTATAACCTTTCAGTTCCCGGCCAGTGCCCAACCCCCTGAGCCACAGTAGTCAGGGTTATTAATTCTAATTTCTGTATATCATCCCACTGTGTGAATGTTCCACAGTGTATTTGTACTGGTGGGTTTTGGGGTAGGTTCTGGTCTGGAGCTATTATGAACAGAGCTGCTTTATGTGCATTGTTGTATTGTCCTTTGATAAGTACATGCATGCATTTTGGTTGGGAATTTACCTAGTAATGAAATTGATAAATCATAAGAGATTTCATATGTACATTATGTACATATGTACATTAAGAGATTTCAAGTATACATTAATATTGTAATATTATAATAATATAATATAATATAATATAATATAATATAATATAATATAATATAATATAATATAATATAATTTCAGTTTGGGTAGTGACTGCCCTCAGTTTTCCAGAAGTGCCCCACACACGGGCGGGAGGGAAACGCTCCTCACTGCTGCCAGTGCAGGGAGCCCCCAGATGCTCCACATGCTTACTGACATTTTGTCTTTTTCATTTTAGCCTGCCTGATGAGTGGTATCTCATTTGGATTCAGTTTACATTTCCTTGTTAACTAAAGATGTTTAACATATTTTCATGTTAAATTTTTTTTTATCTTCACCGAGGACATTTTTTCATTCCTTTTAGAGAAATAGGAAGGGAGAGAAAGAAGGAGAGCAACATCCATGTGAGAGCGAAGCATCAACCAGTTGCTTCCTGTGCATGCCCAGACCAGAAATCGAACCCACAACTCAGGTATGTGCTCTGACCGGAAATTGAAACTGCAACCTTTTGGTTTTTTTAAATGTTTGTTTTGCTTTGTCCATTTGGCTATTTTCATTTGCAACGTAACTGTTCATATTTTTTGTTCACTTTTCTATTGTATTGTTCATCATTTCATTACTGATTTGTAGGAGATTTTTATTGCTATTGTTTTACATATTCTGAATATAAGTATTTTGTCAGATATATGTATTGCAAATACCAGTCTGTTTGTTTCACAATCTTAAATCAAGTATTTTGGTGATCAGAAGTTCTTAATCTTAATACAGTTCAATCTGCCAAATGTATTTCTTATGATTAGTATGCTTTGTGTCGTATTTAAGAAAACTTTATCAACCCATAGGTCATGAAGATATTTCCTGATTCTCTTTAAGAGCTTTATTTTTTCATATTTAAGATTGCTTGCCATGCTCTGGCTGGTGTGGCTCAGTGGATTGAGCACAGGCCTGTGAATCAAAGGGTCGCTAGTTTGATTCCCAGTCAGATCACATGCCAGGTCCCCAGTTGGGGGCATATGAGAAACAACCACACATTGATGTTTCTCTTCCTCTCTTTCTCCTTCCCTTCCCCCACACTAAAAGTAGATAACTAAGTCTTAAAAAAAAAGATTGCTTGTCCTGTATTATTCTATTATACTCTATTTTACCTTCATATGCTATCTCTAATTTATTGCCAGTTTACTTACTACATTTTTCCCCATTCTTTTCTTTCTAGTCTTTTTGTGTTATTTCATTTAGATATATTTCTAATAAGCAGTGAAGTATTGGATTTAATTTTTAACATAATCTGAGAGACACTTTCTATTAATAGGGAATCTAAATTTAATAACTAAACTTAGGAAGCTTAGTGTCGCTATTGCCATGTTTTTTGTCTTTGTTTTCATGTGTGTGTGCCATTCCTTTCAGTTTCGTCATTTGCTCTGCAGACTTGGTTTTGTTTGCTCTTACTTTCTACTGTGATTTTTGAAGGTAGGCATTCCTCTAATTCTGCTAGTTTCCGAGAGTGTTCCACAATACCTTTAAAATCTACATTTGTTTAATTTTACCAATAAAAAGTCAAACAATAGCCTTTGGAAATGATGAAAAAGGAGGCAGCAAATATTTTTTTCTTTCCTATCCCCTGTAATTCCTTCCTTTTGGTGGTCTTCATTAATCTAATCTGAGATAGTAAGCCCAATCATTTGAAAAAATACAGGTTTTTTTTCCTCACAAATTATTATTTCTACAAAACATTTAAATAATACCAAAATACAAAATCCAAAAACAAAAATCTGACATCATATTACCACACCAAGACATCCACTGTTAATATTTTAGTAACTTTCACTTTAATCTTTTTATTATATACATTTTATATGATTGAAACTATATTATATATATCATTTTTATGTACTGCTTTAATTGCTGATATGTTCTTATGAACAACCAGTTGTTTTTGGTTACTATAAAACATTCACAATCATTTAATGATCTTACATTCTATGAACTAGATGAGCCATAAATTATTATCATATCCTTATTATTTACAGTCAGGTTATTTTCAACTTTTTATCATAAATGATGTTAAATACAATTGTATTTGTGCAAAAAGAGAAAAGCACATTTTTTTTCTAATTTAGAATTATTTCCTTAGGATGTCTTCTCAGAATGAAATTAGTGGGTCTAAAGGAATAACTTTCTTAAAGGAGTCTTGATCCATATTGCTAAAGTGCTTTCAAAAAGAAATCACATTGTTAGAAATAAAATCTCAGTACAACTTTATTGTTTCTATAGTTTTATGAGCATTTTAAATTTAGCATCAATTCATCTCACATTATTAGTGTTTATTTAACTTGCATCTATGCCTAATGTGTGTTTTAGACATCTTCACCAACTCTTTCCAACTCCTATCTTCTAAATCACAAGCTCTTTTTTCTGATTCAGTGATTCACAATTTTACGATTCATTAAACTGTGTCAAATCTGTGGGAGAACATTCCTGATAAACTTTTTTGCTGATTACCAATAAAATTAATGCTTTGTTCGACTTAATTAGAAGGTTTCTTTTCTGCATGGATAGTAGTAGGCGACTCAGTCACACTGAAGAAATTTTTTTCTGTTACTAGTGTCCTTGCCTTCTTCCAACCCATCCCAACCCATAGAGCAAAGGAGAAGCCTACAGTAAATTAAAAGATGCTATTTGGGGAAGGATTAGAAAGTGTGTTGAGACCTCTAAACATAAAAAAAAATAAAGACAAAAAGCAAAGATTGAACTAGGAGCTCAAGACTACATGAAACTGAAGATATATATATATATATATATATATATATATATATATATATATATATATATATATAATAGGAGTCTTACACTGATGTATGGAATAAGTCCAGACTCCAATGGATAAGTTTGGAATCTTGAAAAGGAAATAATAATTTAGATCGCATTTTGATGTACTTCAAGGCCCAACTAAAATTACTCCTCATGTAAGAAGCCTTGAATGTGATCTCTCTTACCTCTTCATTCTCCCATTTATCTATGCTTCACTTCTGGCGTGTATAATTTTCTACTTTGGATGGTAGGCATCTGCCTGGCTATTCTTTGCTTGTCATCTCTAAACTCAATGTTTAACTCACCTCTGCAAACCCACAACACCTGGCAAATCAAATTGCTTTGTCCAAGGTAGGTGCTTAACAAACATTTCCTGAAACAAAAGTTGTATCAGTCTATAACTGTTTTTCAAAACCAATGGATATACCAGTTATAAACCATTCCTAAACAACTTTCTCTACTAAGGGCTCAAAATGAACAATAGTTAAGTAAATAAATATTTACTTGACTTTCTCATAGTGGCAGTTTTAGAAATTTCATTGCATGTCTTGAAACATTGTTTTTGTTGCTGCTTCCCATAAGAAACCACCATCAATTTCCCCTTACATTAATATTTTCTTTTTAAAAAAATATACCTCATTTTCTCATAAAAATAACAAATTTATTTTACCTTAAATGTGTGTGTGTATAAATGCTTAGAATCACAAATGCCAGTTTATTTTTTCTAAAATTTGTTTTCTAACTTTTTATTGCTTAAGAGTATGGTTTGATGCATTTTCACAAACTGAACACACACTTCTAACCGGCACCTGGAGAGAGAAAGAGATCACTATTTGCATCTCAGAAACTGCCCCCTGGCTTCATGGAGGCATTTTGACTTCTTCTGGGGAGGAAAAGGGAAAGAAATCCTTATCAATATCTGACATTTTTATCTTGTTTCAAAGTTTCTAAATATGTATATATCTCTGCTTATTTTTGCTATGTATCCAATTAAGACATTTTAGCTTTAGGTTATATTTGCTGGGGAAGCATTAAGTAATTTTGTAAGTCTTTACACTATGCAGTTGGAAAGATATTGTCAAAAATCAAAGATGTTTGATATTAATTTTTATGAAAAGAAACTTCAATTTCTTTGCCTACAAATAATTCCTATTACAAAAATAAAGTCCAGCCTAAGGTTTTGGGAATCTTTGTTCTCCCCTCTGATATGATGAATTGTTATTTTTGGTTTGATTTGATCAGTAAAGTTCAGGATGAGTGAAGGGGAACACTAGACTGCAAT
This sequence comes from Tonatia bakeri, assembly GCA_004024845.1. Classification (NCBI taxonomy): domain Eukaryota; kingdom Metazoa; phylum Chordata; class Mammalia; order Chiroptera; family Phyllostomidae; genus Tonatia; species Tonatia bakeri. Next base: position 206,675 of record PVIA01001939.1, read on the forward strand.
TGGTTTTGTACGTTTTGTTAGACACCTTTCTACGTACACTGCTTCGTTAAGTGATACATTGTTGATTTTAAATCTGCTATATGAGCACTATTTGAGTGTTGTACTTTGTTTTTGTAAACATTTTGCAATACACATGTCCTTGGAGGACCGCCGCTGGTGCACTTTGGGGAAGGTAATATTGTTCTATAATTAATTATAATTTTTTAACTTCCGGCAAAATGAATCAGTTTGAGAATCCAGTGATTCCAGTTTTTGTTATGTATAGACCAAGGCTCCCCTCCCACCCCCAAATGAGTTGATAAACTTGAAGGAAACCATTTCCATTGCAAGAGAGCAGATGAAGTGTTACCTAGCCTATTATGCACAAACTCTGGAACTATGCCTACAGGGACTTGGAAACCTACATCTTCATGCAGGAGCTTTGTAATAGGGCAGGGCAGGTAGAACGAACTCATGAGAGAATTCTTCATACTCCAATGAAATGAAGTCACTTGTCTAAGCATCTATCAAAAATATTATTGAGGTGACAGGTTATGATGGTAGGGTAGTCCTCTTGAGAGCACCTGTTCGTGAGTATACACTTGGACAAAGAAGGAACTTAAACCTGGGGGTGAATGTAGCCCAAGGAGACAGGGGGTGCATCTTAGTTCACTCCAACAAAAAGGCCCAAACTCCTAATTTCCTAAACATTTGTAATGTAATATTACACACATACAAGGGTAGATCTAATATATTCATATGTTTAAAGAAAAAGAATAAGATAAACCCACTCCCACCCAAATTAGTGTGTGTGTTGCTGCTTTCGAAGCCTTTCTGGGTCCTCCACGAACACATTCCCCCTTTTCCCTGATGGAAGCAGCCACTCTGACTTCGGCTTCTCATTCCTTTTTCTTTTTTCTTTATAGTTTTGCCACATTTATATTTCCAAACAATATATTATTTAGTTTTGAATGTTATAAATGGAGTCAAACTGATTTCACCCCTCTTTAATTTGTTCTTTTAAATTAACATTATGCTTGTGAGCATTTTGTTATATAGTATCCTATTGTGTGAATATACATAACTCTATTTTCTCTATTCTCTTTTTGATGGACATTTGGGTGGTTTCGTTTCGGGCTGCTATAAACACAGTGCTCTAGACATGTTTGTTCTTATCTCCTGGTACACATGAGAATTCCTCTAGAATATATTCTTTAGATTGGAATTGCCAGGTCAAAATATCTTCAACTTTACTAGGTTAATTATTTAATTATTAATTATTTTTTGCTTAATTCAAAAAGACTGGGGTTGCCAGGTTTAGCAAAATAAAAGTAAAGGGTGCTCAGTTACATCTGAATTTCACGTAAACAACAGATAATTTTTTTAGTCCGTGCAAAATTTATATTTCATCTGGCAACTCTAACAAAGTCAATAAACTTTACCAAATCATGAACATTGGGCAATGAAGAGTAAAAGTGAGGGGGTGGTGGAGTGTTTGACCCTTTCTTCCTCTGCCACAGTGGCCAGCCCTGTTGTTTATCAGCAGTTTCGCTCAAGGGGCTTGAGAGCTTGCTGACTAGCTATATGGGTGATTGATTGGCTCAGCAAACACGTAATAGGCACCGACTGTACCCAGGCAGGTGCTAGATTGTGGAAATACAACTGTAAACATGACGGACAAGGTCCTTGCTTTCCTTAGGTTTCAGCCAAGGTGGGGAAATAGAGAACAATAAGGCAATGATCTATGTGCTACAGGAAAGTGGTGTGCTGGTGAGGCAGTCTGGACTTGTCGCTTTTGCTGACTTTGAAATCATAAATACTCTTACTAGGGCCAATTTCAAGCTACTGATGTGACATCACTGAGCTGAATTGGGAGAGATGTTCACTGCCTGCTCCCCGGGCAGTGTGGACTGGCTGCAGCGTTCCACTGTATAGGGGAGTACTTAGAAAGGACATTTCATCGGTCTCTGAGCGAATTTCTGGTTGGTTTGGAGGAAAGGGGCTTAGGTATCATATCTTCAAATTTAGAAGGGATCAAATGTTAAGAGGTACAAAATGCATTTATTTCAATTATAATATTGGGTGCATTGTAAATATTTTTACTATGATACATAAATCGAAAAGTCTAATAAACATAGTTGTAAATTATGATGATTCATCCACAAATGAGGTCCCTATCTCCCCTTTTGTGTATAACCTTCCATGTGGAGACCCTTGAGGACCTCTTCTGCATTGCACCCTCATCTCTATCCCATCTCATTGATCCTCATCACTCATTCGTTCCACAAACACTGGCAGAGCCCTTGGCCGCTGCCACACACTGTTCGTACTGGGTCTGGAGTCCCTGCCATCATGGAGGACTCAGTTCACAGAAAGAACATTTTCCTGTCTCTTCCCAATTCTTTCAAGGCAGGCTTATTTCACTCTCCTTTCACTTGCTCAGTTCACTCCTTTGTTTTCATTCTGGAAATATTTCTTTCTTCCTGGAAATATTTCCCCAAGAAAGCTTGCCACAGCCTGTTTCCAATCATCTTCTCTTCCTTTTCTTGAGATTTCTCCTTCATCGCAGGGTGGCAGGTGTTTCTTTCTATCCCAACCAGGACTCTCCTAACTTTTCTGTATCTTTCCCTGTCATGCAAGACGTCACTCTCAGCATCCCATTTATCTAGCCAACATTTACTGAGTGCCTGTGTACTAAGAGATGTGCAAGGAGTGGTGGAGCCTCTACTCACCACTGAAAAGTTTTCATTAATCATAATCATTTTATAAAGTTATGGGTTTGCACAATTTATGTTCAGGCCCTTTTAAACTTAAATTACTTAAGAAATACATGACTCATTGAACAAAATTTGAAAAAGCATGAAGGAGGAACGAATGATGATGTAATCTCACAACCCACGGGCTAGCCATTATTAACTTTTTGGGGTGCATCCATGCAGGCATTTGTTATATTTACTTACAAATTGGGATCGTACCCACTTTTTCATTTACTGTAGTGTGAAAATTTTATCTTTTTCAGCGCTCTTTGAAGACATGATTTTAAATGATGGCATGACATCCCATTTTCAGGCTAAGCCACGCACAGTTTATTTAATTAGTTCCCTGCAGTAGCCTCTTTATAAGTAAGTGTTGAATATCTTTCTCATAAGCTACAAGAAGGCAAGAATCAATCATTTAATTGTTCTTCCTCAGCAGCATTCATAACAAAAATATAGCCAAAGTAATTGGATTAAGTATATGCTACGATCATCTAGTTAACATTTCAAATAAAAGGAGTTAGTCTATATGCAATGTAACCCACATTGGTATGAAGTAATCAGAAGCTCTGGGGAGAGTTGGAAGATAACCTACCACCTGTCTCGTGAGAGGAGCTGAGCTCTGCATTAAGTCTTGAAATGTGTAGGAGCTTTAGAGAATCACCTGGTGACTCTTCTTTCTTCGTAGATGAGGAAATTGAATCAAGGATTGTTACCTGCTGAGACTAATACCCACATCTCTTGACTTCCTTCCTGTCCTGTCCTATTCTCACCACAACCAGCTAAGCTAACTCTTAAAATACTGAAAGAGCATATTTACATACAGTTACCTACATGTTGTTATAGAAACTGTTTCCCCTTCTAGTGTATGTACTTTGGTTAAAACAAAACAAAACAAAACTAATGGTAAGGTCCTAAATGAGTATTCAAGAAAAAGAAAAGCATATAATTGCCCAAAACAGTGGAAACCACACAACATCCATCAACAGGTGAATGGATAAGTAGTGTGGTATATTCACACAATGGAATATTCAGCAATAAAAAGAAATGAATCATCGATATATATAGCAATGTAGATGAATCTCAAAATAATTATGTTGAGTAAAAGAAGCTAGACAAGAGTACAAATTGTGTGATTCCATTTATCTAAAATTCTGGGAAATGCAAACTAATCTGTTGCAGAAAGCAGATCTGTAGTTACTTGGGGGTGGGGGTGGAGTGAAAGAGGAACCTCAAAAGGTATAGGAGACTTTGGAAGGTGATGGATATACTCATTATCTTCATTGTAGAAATAGTTTCAGTGGTATGTCATGTCAAAACTTATCAAATTGTACATTTTAAATGTAGTTATTGTATGTCAATTATATATCACTACAGCTGTTCCATTTGTGAAATCTACCTATTAAGTTTGAAAAACAGAACAAGACTAGAATCTCACTGAAGAATCTGAAACATAAGAAAGCTAAAATTACTTCTGCAAATAACTGACAACCAAGGTTCTATTCTAGTATGTTTATCTGAACAGAACATTACTGTGAGAAATGCAAAGTCATAAAAATAAAAAAGAAACGACACTTTTGTCCCCCTGGTAATCATGCCATTTCCGCATGCCTGTACAGTTGCTCTATATCATAATCTTTTTAGTGTTTTATGCAAATTACTTTTTTAACGAGAGCAATAACAATGCATTTTTTCCTGAACTATTAGACTACTCTTTGACATACAAGATGTCCAATCCCTGGTATGTCTTGTATATGTGGATGTGTAGAAAGCTACACTGTATCTATAAATTTAAGCAAATGCTTTTATTTTGCCTTGGAGTTTTGTGGTCTGGGCTCAGGAGTGGCACTGTAAACAAACTGAACTTTCTAGAAACTATACCCTCTCCTACAAGACAATCACTATTTTCCATAAATACGTGAATTCAATAATCAAATTTGTTTAGATTTTCCACTTATTGTTTTGAAATAAAGAAGTGATACACCACACATATGGTGCACAACACTGCTAAAGATTCTCTTTCAGAAGACATTCATAAAGTTCTATTTCCACACTCCACCTCCAACTTATTTTCTTAGCTTTTATTCTGCAATCACTCCCATTCTGTAGACGGGGAGACGCACAGTTTTGTTCTTTTGTGTTTCTTTTTTTGCACAGTACAGATGGGTAAGGAAGAAGCAACTCGCAACTTTTCAGTTCCATTTTGAGAAATGATCACATCGAACTCTTGACAAACGACAGCCCAGCGAGGAGTAGCAATTCTCCCCAAACAGGGTGTGGGTCAGAATCTAGGCGCGCTTCCGCGGCAGAGGGGTAGTCAGGTGGCAGCGGAGCGGGAGCTGGAGCCAGAGCCGCGCGGCGGGGGCGCGTGCGGGGCGCGCCTCCCTCTGGCCGGCGAGGGGAGGTGGCCCGGTGCACAGGAGTCCGCCGACCCAGGGCTCCCGCGCCGCGCCAGGATCCGCGGGTGCGCCAGGGGCACCCGCATCTCCTCCCTCGCACGCTCACTCCCTCCCCACACCCCCGCCCCCAACCCCTGGCAGGTCCCTCCCCCATGCTTGCTCCCGCGGCCGCCGCCGCTGCTACCGGAGGCGCAGGAGCCTCGCGATAGTGTTTGCACAGGCGGCGCGTGACGCCGCCGCCGACTGTAACTGATGCAGAGGTTACCCCGCCGCCTCAGCCGCCACCCACCGCCCGCCGCTGCCGCCACCCGGGCGACGCCGGGGGCCGACGCACTGCAGAGGTGCCGGCAGGTTCCGCCCGCGGAAGTCTCCTCGTCCGGCGCAGCCCGCGCTCCGCCCGCGCTCGGACGCCGGCACCGGCGGACGCCCCCTCGACGCCTCCGCCGCCGCGCTCCTTCCCTCCGCCTCTTCTCCGGCGCGCCCGCCTGCTCCCTCGCTTCTCCCCCTTTTCCTCCTCCCAGTCCCCTCTCCTCCCCTCACCTCTTCCCTCTCCACCTCCCTCCTTCTCGGCTTCCTTCCCCCATCCCCTTGACTCTCCCCTCCCTGCCCTCGCTCTCAAGCTCGCCCTCAGTGCGGCCCCCGCCATGACGGAGGCGGGTGCCGGTGCCGTTGCCGCCGTTGCCGTCGCAGGGGGGGAGTCGGGTTCCCAGAAAGTAGCTTGATGAGTGTCCAAAGTAGCAGTGGAAGTTTGGAGGGGCCGCCATCTTGGTCCCAGCTCTCCACGTCTCCAACCCCGGGCTCGGCGGCGGCGGCCAGGTCCCTGCTGAATCACACGCCGCCATCCGGGAGGCCCAGGGAAGGTAAGCGCCGTCGTACCCGCGCCCGTTCGAGGGCCTCCCCTCCCGCGCCGGGGCCCCGCGCGCCCCCGGTCCCCTCTCCTGGACCCCTGGGTGGGGGATGGTGGCGAGGTGGACGCAAGGCGGCCGGGCTCCGGGGAGGTAGTGCGGTGGCTGTGGGTGGTGGTTCGCGGGTGGTAGAGGAGACGGACGAGGGGGTACGCGCTGGCTGGAGGGGACGGGGCGCGGCGGGGCGCACAGACTCCTCCAGGGTTCTTAAGAGCCAGTCCTCCTAGGGTGGGAAGCCTACCCCTGGACGCGAGCCCCTTTCTGCTCCATTTGCTAGTACATTCAGTACTCTTAACCTCCTGGCCTCCGGTCTCTGGTGGGTTTTCCCTCCCGTTGAAGCATTCATCCTCGAGCCCCCTCCCCTTCCCTCGTGCACTCCTCCCATAGAGGCGGTCCTCGCTTTACGAGCTCTGCTGCTCTGGACCTGGAGGATGTCCCTCGTTTGCAGGGTCTCTGCCCTTTGGGGAGAGCCGCTGAAATGATCAAAGCCGACATTGATCCCTTGGTTGGCTCCCTAGAGCAATCTGAAGGGTAGCTTGTCTGGTGGACAGGCTTTTAAAACCACCCCTTCAGATGGTTGCAACTTTTTTACCTTCGCCATCACCTCTTACGTGTTTTTTGTACGTTATCTCGTTACTGCAAGTAGGCTACTGTTCTTCTCTGACAGGGTCGTGGGTTTTGTGGGAAATATCTGCGTAAAGGTTACTGCAACACGCACTAGATTGGTTACAATTGTTTTCTAAGTTTTTGGCTTCTTGCACGCAATTGTGCTGCCACCAGATGTAGCAGTTACACAGCTAGTAAGGCACTGGAATGCTTGTGACTGAAATTTCAACTTGCTGTAATTTAACTTTAAGTATACCACATAAAATGAAATTTGGGAGAACATGCATTTACGGGGGAAGAATAGATGTGCTTAGAATCGCATTTAACGCTCTTTTGTCTGGAAAACGTTAAGGGTTATTCATCAGCAATTGGGAAATGGGTTGTTCACTCCCAGTTGTGTCACACAAGGAGATCGTAACCACCTTTTTTTAAAAAACCGTCTGGCAGTCCAGTGCTCTAGTGAATCGTCTAAAGAAAACAGGAGCTTTGATTTATGTAGGCATCGGTGGGATTAATTTACTTTGAAAATATCTATCAATTTTTGCCAAGAGGCTTGACAATTGTTAAGTGTTTTGTGCCCTGAATCCACTGGTTCCGGCATAGCATTCTTTGTCATTTTGTTCCTGGGAGCATGTGTGAAAGTGACAATAGGTTTAAAGATTGGCACGAATTTGCTCTAGAAAATTCATGGGAAGGTTTGATTTATGGCATCCACTAACCTTGCTGAATACGTTGACTGACGTTTTCCCCTTTTCCATCACACCCCTAACACTGCGTTCTGATTATTAGAAGATAAAAGTTTGTTTATCGACTAATTGAAATGCATTTCATTTGGTGGTTTTCTTTGCATTTAAAAATTTGTAAGTGAATGTCTTAAAATCTATTTTGTAAATAGAGCAGTTGGTTACTTTTGTCGTTTCTTTAACACGCTGAATGATAGCGTTATGAATCATAGTGTAATGAATGATAGTAAATGGTGGTCTTGGGAAAGACTCCTTTTTTAAGGCTGTACCTTTTTTCATGCATTTGTTCATTCATTCCTCAAATACGTATTGAGCCATTTTCATAAGCTAGGTGCTGTACTGAATAAGACATGGTGTTGAATTGTTCAACTGTGGCACCTATTATCAGTATTAGTAATTGGGGGGCTGCAAAATCTAAATTGTGAGTTTTTGAGGTTATGTCACCTTCAGTTTAAAAAAACTTCTATACTGTTCTGCACTTTTCCTCATGTTTGACTATTTTGAGGGGTTGAAATAATTTAGCTTGAATTTCCAAATGACCAGAATTTCCTCAGCAGTTTAGATTACAGTAGATTTTTATGTAACCTAAACCAGTGGTGTATTTCTTTTTGACCAACCAACATGCAAGTTAAAACTGTGTTACCCTCTCTAGGGTTATACTAGATTCACCTTGAAACTAGAGTCTCAGCTTTCACTAATGCTGACAGAAATTGCATGTACTAAGAGCCAGGTATCAAGATGGAGACATTTTCGATTGAGTGGGATCTCAGTTTAACAGGTGTTTAGCGTCTTTTCCAGGTATTCATCTAGTATGTTGTATACATTGACGTTAACTGAGAGAGCTTTTGAGTTCTGGTGACTGCTAGTAAGGATTTTTAGTATAAATGGGACTTGAATATTTGTGTCAAGGAGAGAACAAACTGTGAAAAATTGAGCCAAATTAATGTAATACATAATAGTGAATTTGAAACTTAAAAGACATGTACATGAATGTTTACACATATAAAGGTCATCTCCATATGTGGATGAACTTTTAAGCAAACTTTGAAAATAGGCTTTTTTAAAGATGTGTCCTGAGTAGCTTTAAAAATTAATTATTTTGAAGTTTTGATATATTTGAACCAAAAGAGTATAAGCTGATTGTTTTTAATGTTTTATATTTTGGCTTTTCCCTTCCCTTTCTCACTGTATTATTATCATATTGATGTAGTTTTACTTAGTTACAAATAAACACACTTTTAAATATTATAAGAATTAGGAGTGTATTAGAATTGAGGAATTTGTATATTATAGTGTAGACCAGTTTTATTTTCTTGGGAGCTCCAAAATCCCAAAGCTTTTCCTTTATCAATCTTGAAGTTTTCTTAGAGATTCTCAGAAAGTAGTTACTGATTCCACACTGGCCCTTTTACACCTGTGACCTCTATTGTGTTTTACCTTTTAATAATCCTGTGAGTAAGGAAGTTAAGAAATTAAGTACATTTTCAAATAAATGTCAGTTTTGCTATGTTGAGGCCTCAAAACTTAGCTAGACAAGCAGTTGGGGTTTTTTGCATATCAGTACATGAGTACTTGTGAATGGGTTATTCCTAAGAGTCAAATAAATGATTATACAAAAGCCTTGTATTTTTTTTGTTTGTTTCATCCTACTGGATATGAAAATTTGCTTTACTTAGATGTAAATACTGAAAGTAGTTTGGTTAAAAAGATAATATCGCAGTGTAATTAAACTGTTGCTTTCTGTTTCCGTATTTACAGACTGCATGCCTTAAATAGAAGAATTAAAGTCTTTGACTCCCGATGACCGAGTAATGCCTGTAGGGAGATGTTTAAAATAAAGGTGTACCAGGTGGCCCTTTAATTTCTCGAAGTCACTCACTGAAAGATGATAGGGGTGTAATATTTAAGGATTCCACCTCATGAATAGGTAGGCTATAGGTAGGTATATTTCTTTTTGACCAGCTGGCAAGCAAGTTAAAACCGTGTTAATCCTCTCTAGGGCTATATATTCTCCTGAAGCTATAGTCTCACATTTCACTAATGCTAAAAGGAATTGCATACATGAATTCCCAGGTATCAAGATGGAGACCATTTCAGAGACATATTTACATATTAGAGGGGAGAGAGAAACCCAGGATAGTCAGAGGTCTGGGAGTCTGCCCCTGAGAAGTGGGCTTGCTTTAACTTATTTGGTCTCAGGACCTTTTTACTCTCTCAGAAGTTATTGGGGACTCTAAAGAGATTTTGTTTTTGTGGGCTATGTCTATTGATATTTACTATATAGGAATGAAATCATTTCAAAGATATTTATTAACTTAGCTAAAATAATAAACTCTTTACATGGTAACAAATTTTTGAACTTAGAATAAACATTCTAAAACAACTTTAGTGAAACTAGTGGATTGTTGTATATTTTTAAAAATCACTTCATTTTCTGGCTTACTAGAAGACAGCTAGATTCTGCTTCTGCTTTCCAAAGTCTGTTGTGATTGTTCTGACTGAGGTGTGTGAAGAGACTCCAGATATGTAGTTGGAAAAAATCGCTATTGTAATAGCTTTTTGAGAAGTTGCACATATTTTTAATATTACACCAAAATTCGACAAGTGGCAGTTTTTTTAAACGGTCACTTGTAATGTGGCAATACATTGTATTCCAGAAGTGTCTATAGGGCCCTCAAGAAATTTGTGAACCATACATTTAGCCTGAAGAAGAGACTACTTAAAGGGTGGGAAACATGATAGCTGTTTTCAATTATTTCAAATATAAACAGAAGAGAGAATAAATTTATTCTGTTATTTTTGAAGGTGCACCACCAGCACATGGAAGTTCGGAAGGCATAGATGGAATTCAGTATAATTTTTTGACAAGAATGTAAGAACGGTATATAGCAGCTAGAATTATCCAACAGTGGGAAGAACTGCCTGTTGAAGTATTTAGTGAAAAGCATTTAAAGCAGACTACAGGGACACTTTAGGGGGAGGCAGGATAAATTCTGTAGATTCTTATTTTGGGTGCTATTGGATTAAGTTACTTAGGGTCCCATCCAATTTAAAAATGTAAGCTTTCTGTGATTCTTTGACAATCCCTAAATATAGTTAAATTGTACTTGTATATTCCTGAATGTTTTTGAATATTCTCTTAAGTGAGTAGTATGAAGCTATTGTTGACTTTATTACTATTTTGCATTTTTATTGTGCTTTGCCTCTGAGATTTTTCCTGTATTTTCTGGAATCAACACTATCAGTCTTCCTGAAATCTTGCTAAATTCCCTGTGAAATATAGTAGTAAGCTTTGAAGACATTTCAGGGAATCAGATATTGCTTATGATACAGTTTAGTAGGGTTGTAATATATTTGGGTACAGAATTTTAGAATACTGTTGGGGGGTTAATTTTCAGTTTTGATAGAAACTGCCACCAGTCTGTATAGTCTTTTATTTGTAATTGTTTATGTGATTGCAGAAGTAATATGTTTAATATGTGCTGCTGGTTTTTAAAGCCAGAGAGTTTGAAAAGAGGACACTTGAAGAAAATGTATTCAAATTGATCTTTCTTGAATTTAAAAATGCTTATCAGGGACATAAATAAAATGAAGAATTTTAATTATCTTATTCAGAGAATTGTATGTGTAATATTTATCATGACCTATAAAAATTCACATTTGACTTCTATAACATAATCTCTTTTGTGAGTTGGATTGAAAGGTTAGATTTTAGCCTTTGCTGGTGTGGCTTAGTGGACTGAGTGCTGGCCTGCAAACTGAAAGGCATTGATGCTTCTCTCCTTTTCTTCCTCCCTCCCTTCCCCTCTCTATGAAAATAAATAAATAAAATCTTAAAAAATAAAAAGAAAAAGGAAAGGTTAGATTTTGGGAGGTGGGAAGTTGAGCATAAATTCCCCTAACTTTCTTGAGGTCAACGTAATAAGCGTAGTAAGTGACACACAGCTGGAGACTTGTACTTGTTCCATTTCAATTTAAAGCTCATTTTCTATAGAAGAGCTGTAGGAATAAGTCATTTAGTTTTATGAAGTCCCTATGCTTATTATTAATTTTCAGAAATTTTAGAATAATTCAGAGGAATAGTGTTATAAATTAGAAGAAGCAGTATGGTAGAGATGAGAAAGTACATCGTTGATTGTAGTTGAAATCCAAGTGTAGTCTCTTCTTTGCCATTAACTAGCTGTATGACCTTGGGCAAGTTGCTGTCTCTGCTTCAGTTTCAATAAAATGAGAATTATAGAACTGAAGGGAGCCTTGGAAGCAAGTGAGTTGAAACCTCTCCATTTTATATAGATGAGGAAACGAAGATGATTTGCCCAGGCTTTTACTGTAAGAGAGTTAGTTCCAAAATTCAGTTGCCTGACTCCCAACTTAGTGCTTTTTCCAGTATATTTTGTGGCTTCTTTTCATCTGTAAAATGAGAGGATTGGATTCCAGGCTCTCAAAGGTGTCTGCCAGCTGAAAAATACTCTTTTGACATTAGTCTTAATATAATTACCTGGAGGAAAGTTTGTATACTGGTGAAAGAACTGTTTTTGAAGAAACAGTGTGACCTTTTCAGGGTCATGATTTGGTTTGTTAAGAGAGAGCAGTCACCTTCACTTACGAAAAGGTTTTTAAGTTTAGGAGCATGGTAATTAGTGTGGTAATCTTGTTTTTTAATGATCTACATTCTAAAACACTGTTTTAAGTATCTTAAAAATGATATAAATTATGTAAATAACAATGTGGTGCTCTGAAGTGAATTACGGTGATGACTCCTCAGAAATTATTTCTGCAGTATTTGTCCCCTTGAATTAGGTGCCTCTGTACCTTAGTGTCCTATGGGATTGTTAATTTTATAGCACCTACATCATGCTCCCTTTGATTATAGTTTTACTTATGTTGCCTACTAGACAAAGCTCTTGAATTCAGAGACTGTCTTTTCTTCTTCTTTTTTTTATTTTGGTCTTTTTTTATTGTTTTTTTTTTAAATTACCATTTCTGTCTTATACCCCTCTCCCTGCCTGCAATTACTGTACTGCTGTCTATATTCAGTAATCCTTTTTTCCTGGTCCCTCTACCCCCTAACTCTCCACCCCCACCAGAGCTGTCAGTCTGCTCTCTATGAGCCTGTTTCTATTTTGCTTGCTAGTTCAGTTTGTTCATTAGATTCCACATATGAGTGAAATACTATGATATTTGTCTTTCTCTGACTGGCTTATTTCACTTAGCATAATGTTCTCCAGGTCCATCCATACTGTTCCAAAGGGTAAAATTTTCTTCTTTTTTACTGCCAAGTAGTATTCCATTGTGTAAATGTCCCATAGTTGTTTTTACCCACTTATCTACTGATGGACATTTGGGCTGCTTCCATATCTTGGCCATTTTTAGTAATGCTGCAGTGAGCATAAGGGTGCTTATGTTCTGTTGACTTAATGTTTCAGGTTTCTTTGGATAAATGCCCAGAACTGGTATCGCTGGGTCATAAGGCAGTTCCATTTTTAATTTTTGAGTTATCTCCAGACTGCTTTCCATAGTGGTTGCACCAATGTGCATTCTCACCAACAGTGCAGAAGGGTTCCCTTTCCCCATATCCTCCCCAGAATTTGTTTGTTGATTTATCCGTGATAGCCATTCTGACTGGTGTGAGATAATGTCCTCATTGTGGTTTTAATTTGCATTTCTCTGATGATTTAGTGACGATGAGCATCTTTACCTGTGTCTATTGGTCACCTGTGTGCCCTCTTTGGAGAAGTGTCTGTTCACGTCCTTTGATTGAGTGATTGCTCTTTCAGTGTTAAGTTTTATAACTTTTTAAAAATTTTGGATATTAATCCCTTATTGGATATATCGGTGAATATGTTTTCCCATTCAGTGGGTTGTCTTTTTATCTCGTTGATGGTTTCCTTTGCTGTGCAAAAACTTTTTTAGTTTCATGTAGTCCCAGCTATCTATCTATTATCTATCTACCTACCTACCTACCTACCTACCTATTTATCTATCTCCCTTGCCTGAGGATGTATCAGAAAAAAAATATTGCTATGAGCAATGTCCAAGATTTTACGACCTATATTTTCTTCTAGGATTTTGATGGTTTCGGGCTTAACATTTAAGCCTTTAATCCATTTCGAATTTATTCTTGTGTGTGGTGTAAGAGGTGGTGCAGTGTGTTTTCATTCCCCATTTTCAGTGCATAGTAGGTAGGATGTCCTCTGTATAGTTGGCATCCAACAAAAAGTTTTGTTGAAGACTGTTGTTTTCTTTAAAGTGAAGTGATTATGTGTCTTAATAGTACATATTGCAGGCTCAGGAAGATGCTTATTTTAATAATTCTTAGCTACATATATTTTAGAGTGTGATATGGATAGCAGTTACAATAATAGCTGAGATTTAGTGTTTGCACATGGTAATTCATTTAATTCTCATAACTGTGAGAAACGTACAATTATTCTCATTTTATAGATGAGGAAACTGAAGCACAGAGATGTGAAGAAGCTTGCCCAGTGTGACTCAGTGTAGTAGATGTTAGTGCTGAGATTTGAACCAAGTCTGCATTTTAACTACTAGGATACAGTGCCTAAAATATGGAAATTTGGTTTTGGGTAATTTATTGACTTGCCAGTCCTTTAGGTCATTTAGTTTATCTCTGAACTTTTAATAATTTTTTTAAAAGATTTTATTTTATTTGCTATTTTAGAGAAGGGGAGGGAGGGAGAAGGAGAAGTAGAGAAACATCACTGTGTAAGAGATACATTGATCAGTTGCCTCTTGCACGCCCCCAACTGGGGACCTGGCCCGCAACCCAGGCACTTGCCCTGACTGGGAATCAAACTGGTGACCTTGTGGTTTGCAGGCCTGTGCTCAATCCACCGTGCCCCACCAGCTAGGCTTAATTTTTTTTACGTGGTTCTTATACATGTTTGAAAATACGGTTACACACACACACACACACACACACACACACACCCCAAAACCAAACAACCCGATTTAGAAAGTTGTACCAGCAGTGCAAATCTTACTTACATTTCATATTTTCAGATAATGCTTACTACTTTGATGGAAAATGTTAGTTCACTAATGAAGAATCTTATTTCCATGTTTAATCTAAATTGGAATGTGATTTACCTTAATATTTTGGCCTCATAAGCCCACTATAGCCATAGCATTAGAATTTGAACAAGAATTTTTCAATGTTGATGCAAGAGTTCACTTATTGAGGAGGCTGGCTGAGACTCTGAACAAAATTGAGATGCTTTAGTTGAGGCTCAGTCTATATGCAGTATTTTCCCCAAACGTTTAGTTTTATTATTTTATTGCATACAGCACAAATCCCTTGGTAACATGTATTATTTAGTAAATCTTACAAGAATCAGAACTTGAATGGGTTGACAGGAATTCAAAGCATAGGGTGGAAAGATATGCAGAGCTGATGCAAGTGGTAGGATGTGAAACAAATCTCAGTGTGATTTGATTATTAAGTCTGAAATTTTGTGAATTTCAAGAAGACATTATACCTATATTTAAGTAAACATGCTTATATTCTAAAAGTTGGCATTGAAAAGCCAATGGTGAGTGATTTGGGGGAATGGCTTATAATATTTGTTCTTTACTTATGTGGATTGTTAATTGATTGTGAAAGGCTCATGAATTTGTGCCTTTTATTGGAAACTAATATATGTAGAGAGAGTAACAAACTTCTGGTAAACTTCTGGGTTTACATTCTTAAGCTTTAACCTGGTGAGCGCTGGTCATTGAATGTGATACATTGTGTGACTTCATGAGCGCATGCTGGACTCTGTACTGCTTTTCTGCCTGAGACCAGTGTAGTGCCACTGGGGAAGGCCGTAAGGGTTTGTGCGCAGCCAGTCAGTTCATCATGTCTTTCATGATACCTGGCGCATGTTTTTAATTTTTTTAATAAGTTGTGTTTGCTTCTTTAAAAAATTCAATTTTTCTTTTATCTATTCACAGGTTTTTAAAAAACATCACTACAATTAATGTAGTTTAGTCAACTTTGTTACTTTTTAAACTTATTTATCTCATTTAAAAAGTACATGTACTTATTAATGTTAGGTCTGGTTCATAGCACTTTGTAACTAGTAACTCCTTCACCTCTAACAATCATATTAAATAAGTACTAGTATATCCCTATTTTACAGATGACGAAATTAAGGCATATGGAGATTAAGCGACGTACCCAAGGACACACAGAATATGCAGCAGCGTGAGGATTCAGACTAGGCTCCTGAGTACATACTAAGTAATAGGCACACTGTTCTGTCAGTGTATCCCATTGAATGGATGTACTATAATTTACTTAGCTAACCATTTCTCTTTAGGTAGTGTGTTAGTCACGATTGTTTTGCTTACTTGTGATAACAACAATACAAGCTTTGCTAAAATAAAAATAATTTACTGGTTCTCCTAACTGGGAATTTCATGTATGGAAAGGATAAAATGGCTTTAGAAACAGCTTAGACCCAAGATCTCAAATAATGTCATCGAGCCTCTTTGTGCCCGTATTTTGGATTCTTCTAGCCTCTTGCTTCTGCAGCCTCAGACATACCTTTTAGCTTGGCAATTATACTGGAAAGACAACTTCTCTTTTCTAATGTCCACATTATCATTTCTGGGTTGATGCTCATGTTTTCTAATTGTCAGTTCCTTAACCATCCATCGGGACCTGGCTGATGAAGTATGGCAGGGTAGCCATTATGGCTGTCGGTGGGGTGAGCAGGGGACCTACAGAAAACAGGATTCAGTCCCCTTAAAATCTGGTGGATTAGGCGAGTAGTAGTTTTTCCGAGAAAGGGATCATGCTGAATGAGAACAATTTAACTGCTGTATTTTTCAGACCATAAGCCACACTAGGTTTTAGAGGAGGAAAATAGGGTAAAAAATTGGAAGCAAAAAATGTGGTAAAATATTTAATAACATAAGTAACATAGTATCTCACCAATGTACATGTAAAGCTACATTCAACTATAAGATATACCTCCTTTTCCTCCCAAATTTGGGGGCAAGGGCATCTTATAGTCTGAAAAATGCGGTACTTCTATAGGTAGTTATTTAGGTTATTTCTTTTTTAAATTTTATTTTAAATTTAAATTTTATTTTTTATTTTTGTCTGTTATAGATAATGATATAGTGAATATCTTTAAGTAAAAATTCTTTTAAGCTGATTCCTAATGGAATTTTCAGGGCAAAAAGTATAAAACAATTTTAGGGATTTTGATAAACGTTGCCCAATTATTATTTGAAGAATTGTACTCAGCTCATCCTATACTATCAATGCATGAAATGGGCATGTAATTTTTGACCTAGGTAGAGTTCAACTCATCCTAGGAATTAATTACTGGGCTTAAATATTAACATAGTGCCTTGCGCTTAACCAAAGTTTTGCAAACCTGGCACTGAGCATGAATCCAATCCAAATAATCAAATGCTTTGTTATAATTTCTCTGGGCATTTCTTACTTTCACTACTTAAAATTTTTTACTTTATTGTTTTTAACAACCACAGAACCAAAAGGCTAGTAAGGAGCAGCACACTGCAAGATCCTGGCACTATTCCTCTTGCCCCCAGTGTCTCCCGACTTTGACCTGTTTGACAGCATTGTATACTTAGTTTTTGGGTATTGGTACTGTGTGTTTAAAGCATTAGAAATTTAGTGTAACATAACATAATGTAAGTAATAGTTACAAGTATGTATTTGTTAGACATGGGTTACAGTTGGGATTGCCACTTAACTCTAGTACCTTAACCTCAGTTTCCCACCCGTAGATTTTCTTCATTGTTGCATGAGACAGTATTACCAACTACTTCACAAGGCTGTGAGAATGAAATAGGAAATTTGTGGCACATTAACCAGTCAGTATGTGTTAACTCTTACTGTTATATGTAGATATAATGATGCTGTACTATTTAATTTCTTTCTTTTTTAAACAGTAGGAATAGGGAACAAGTACTATTTGGATAAAGGTGCCATATGGCCAGAGCATGCTTGACTTACATGAATTGTCTCCCTGGCCTGTTGAAGATTTCTAGCAGAGTTGTGTCTTACAGAGGCAGATTTCAAATGGTGTTCTAAATTGCTGCTTTCGTCATTTTAGTTCTTGTAATTTTTTATGGCTTGAGAATTGATCAAATTTATGAGACATGCTTATAACTTTTAAGCAAGTGCCAAGTACTAGGTTTGGATTAGCAGTGTGTATGCTTTATCTTTGGTTAAAGATAACCGAAGATAACCATTTCTTGTGTATGCAGAAATATGTTTTAAAGAACTACATTGAAAATTATAAAAGGGGACTGCATTGTGTTTTTGTGTTCCTATTTGTTTTGTTTTTAAACATTTTATTTATCTTTAGCGAGAGGGGAAGGGAGGGAGAAAGAGAGGGAGAGAAACATCAATGTGTGGTTGCCTCTCTCACACCCCCAACTAGGGACCTGGCCTGCAACCCAGGCATGTGCCGTGACCCAGAATAAAACCAACAACCTTTCAGTTTGCTGGACAGTGCCCAACTTACTGAGCCACACCAGTCAGGAGAATGCTTTATGTGCACTAGGTGCTTAATAATGTGGTTTACTAGTGGGAGTATAGGCAGTGGAGCATAGAGGTTAGGATTGTGGGTGAACTATAGATAGAACTGTACTTGTATCCTTTATCACTTCTGATCTTGGGCTGCTTACTTGCTGTTATTGTTGTTTGGTGTGAGTATGTGCACATGTGTGAAAAAAATAATATTTAAGCAACATTCCCACATCTGTATGTTTCCCTATTGCATATTCTTCATAATTATCCTTTAATTGAATATATACTAACTTATTTAGATAATATCTATACCGGAACTTAATTATAATTGTTAGTCTTATTTATTTTTACTGTATAATACTATGGCATTTATTATGCATATAATCGTTTTTCTTCTTTTGAATTACTTTAGTATACATTTCAATGATTTGGTTAACTGGGCAAAAGGAGTTGCATATTTTGATGCCATTTAATCTGTATTGTCATTAATGCTTTTCCAATGGGTTAACTAGGATTTTAAAGTCTGTTACTGCTTTTCAGGGATGAGTCAGTTGTCAGAGCTTTAGAGTTTTATAGAAACCTTATTGGTATAATTTATTCATTCACCAAGTATTTCTGGACCTGGAGTCTAGCACTGGGAAAGCAAAGATATATAAGATATAGTCCCTGCCTTCTAGTAGCTTGGTCACAGTCTAGTGAGGAAGACTGTAATTTGTAACATGTAATTTATACTTTTTGAAAACACCGTGTGCATCAGATAAAACAATATGAGTTCCCAGCTTTCAGCTTCTGATATGAAAAGAACTATAATATAGTTGCAGCATATAAATACTATATCAAGGTGTTATTCATTGGCCATTTGGTTGATGGAAACAAACTTAAGCAAACCAGATTTATTATTATAAGGATATAGGGCTGGATATCCCTTAGGACCTAGGTAGAACTCAAGGGGACTGAACCCTGGTAGCACTGTTCTCTTGTGGCTCATAGTGCACCCCTTTCTAGTCCTGTGAAGTAAAGTTCTCTAAAAAAGGAAAAGTGGGAAGGGAGGAAATTGTGTGTCTGTCACAGAGCATGAATAAAGTATTCCCTAGAGAAGGGAATTAGGCAGTTTTCTTCCAGTTTAACTATTAAATGGTATCTTTGTTTCAGTTGGTATGTCTTGATTGTGGGTAAGCTTGACTTAATATTTGTAACAAAAGTTCATGGCCAAATTTTTTTTTTCTTAAAAAAAAAAAGATTTTATTTATTTTTAGAGAAGGGGGAAGGGAGGGAGAACGAGAGGGAGGGAAACAATGATCTGTTGCCTCCTGTGTGCACCCGACCTGTCCCACCCTGGGACTGAACCCGCAACCCAGGCATGTGCCCTGACTGGGAATGCAGCCAGTGACTTTTTGCTTTCTTTGCAGGATGACGCCCAACCAACTGAGCCACACTGGCCAGGGCAGCCAGATTTTCTTGAAGTCTGTATCTTAGGGATTAGATTATATGATTGTAATGTCAATTTTTGTTATGGTTGATGGAACCATTTTCTGCATTAGGTTTTTTCTTTTTATATGCGTATATTTTTCACTATATAAAGGTTTATACTTTTTTTTTAAAACAATGCACCAATTTTTTTAAGATTATTTATTTATTTATTTATTTTTAGAGAGGGAAGGGAGAGGGGGAGAGAGAGAGAGAAACATCAATGTGCAGTTGCTGGGGGACATGGCCTGCAACCCAGGCATGTGCCCTGACTGGGAATCGAACTTGCGATGCCTGGTTCGCAGCCCGCGCTCAATCCACTGAGCTACGCCAGCCAGGGCTAAAGGTTTATACTTTGATTAAATTAAATTAACCAGCCCTGGCTGGCGTAGCTCAGTGGATTGAGTGTGGGCTGCGAACCAAAGCATCTCAGGTTCGATTCCCAGCCAGGGCACATGCCTGGGTTGCAGGCCACAGCCCCCAGCAACTGCACATTGATGTTTCCCTCTCTCTCTTTCTCCCTCCCTTCCCTCTCTAAAAATAAATAAATAAAATCTTAAAAAAAATTTAAATTAACCAGTTTTTCCTTGTGATATTTTTAAGTATAGTTCTTTAAAAGTCATTGCCCTCTAAAGTTTAAGTACTCTAATTTTAGTGGGATTCAATTTTATTTTTTAATTTTATATGATGCTGTACCTTTCATTATTTAAACATAAACACATAGAAAACCCACAAGTTGATGCTCAGTGAATTCCTATAAACTACCATCTGTATAACTGTTGGTAAGTGAAGAAATAGAACATGGCCATCATTTTAGAAGCCCTCTGCCTGCCCCCATCAGTCCATCATTACCTGCTCCCTTCTCCTCAGAGCAATCAGTATCCCGACTTAATTGTGCCTTTTCTTCAATTTTATATTCATGGGCTCATACAGTATGTTTTGTTTCTAGCTGCTCCACATGTTTTTGAGATTCACCCATGTTAATTCCTGTAACTGTGGTTCATTTTTATTGTTTTATAATGTTACTTTTTATGCATATACCGCAGTTTATTTATAAAATCTGTGAATGGGTGTTTGGATTGTTTCCACTTCCTGACTGTGACTAATAACACTGTATGAACATGCTTATACCTGTGTCTTCATAGACTATCTGTTGATTCTGTACCTAACAGTAAAACTGCTAGGTTATAGGGCATGGGAGTATTTGCCTTTAGTAGATCCTTCCAGTTTTCTAAAGGGTCTGTATTAGTTTACTTTCCCATGAACAGTGTATGAGAGTTCCCATTGCTCCATATCCTCACCGACAGTTGGAATTGTTAGTATTTATTTTTGTTATTTTGATGGATGTGAGGTGGTGTTTGTTGTTTTAATTTTCATTTTCCTGAGTTAAGATGTTCACCATTTTTTTCATAAGTTATTGGCTTTTGGAGATCTATTGTAAAGTGTCTCTTTAAATATTTTGGTCAGTTTTTCTTTGTGTTTGTGTTTACAAAAAAATTACTTGAAGGAATTCTTTTTGCATTTTGCATAAATACCTTTTTTTTTTTTAGATAAACATCTCCCCCCTGTTCTGTGGCCTGCTTTTTCTTTCTCTTTATGGCATTTAAGAAGCACTCAAAATAGTTTGGCTCATGCATTTTGATATGTTTCAGTTCATCTCAAGAGTTTTCTGATTTTTTTTTAAGATTTTTTATTTTTAGAGAGAAGGGGAGGAAAGGAGGAAGAGAGGGAGAGAAACATCAATATGTGGTTGCCTCTCAGGCGCCTCCTACTGGGGACCTGGCTTGCAACCCAGGCATGTGCCCTGACTGGGATTCAAACTAGCAACCCTTTGATTCACAGGCCTGTGCTCAATCCACTGAGCTATACCAGCCTGGACCTTAATTTTCTTCTTCTTCTTCTTTCGACCTCTTGGTGATTTAGGATTATGTTAATTTTTACATATTTGTGATTTTCCCAAATTTCTTTCTGTAATTGATTTCTAATTTAATTCCATTGTGGTCAGAGAATATTTGTATGCTTTCAGCCCATTTCAATTTATTGATGCTTGTTTTATGGCCTAGCATCTGGTCTGGCCTGGAGAATGGTCCATGTATGCTTTAGAAGAATGTGTATTCTGTTGTTGGATGGCGTATTCTCTAGATGTTAGGGTGGTTGGTGATGTAGGCTGAGGAAGAATTCACAAAGAGAAGAAAGTGTAAGGTTTTAATTCACTCTCCAGCAAAGGAGAGGGGCATGGTGTAGAGAGAGACACCAGCATCGTGGGATGGGGGCTTTGAGCTTTTATTGAATGATAATTGGATTAAAAATGGGGGAGAGGTGCTGTTGTGAGGTCCCTGGGCTGTTGTGGGGTTGTAACACGAGGCTGCAGTTCGTTCCAGTGTCTTCTGCCTGTGGCTGCAGGGAGTGCTTAAGGCATGTTCTGTTCTTGCTTTCCAGTGATTCCCAGTCTTGGGGACAAGCTGAGAGGAGTAAATGTCAGTCGTGTTTAAGAAGGTCATAGGTCTGCTCAGCAAATGGCCCTGGATTTGTCCTTTCATGTTAGGTCTAGTTGGTTTATACTGTTAAGTTTTTCTATTTTCTTGTTAGTTTTCTGTCTGGTTTTATTCGTTTTTGAATATGGAGTATTGCAGCCTTCCAACTGTTGCTGGCTTGTGTGTTTCTCCCTTTGATTCTGTCGGTTTTGCTTCATGTACTTCAAGGCTCTGTTATAAGGAACATATGTGTTTATAATTTTTATATTTTACTGATGGATTGGCCCTTCAGTTGTTAGAAAAGATTTCTCTTCCCCTCTAGAAGCTGTCTGATATTAGTATGTCCACTCCAGTTCTTCTATGGTTGCTGTTTGCATGGTGTCTTTTTCCATCTGTTTACTTTCATCCAGTCTGTGTCTTAATCTAGTTGGATTGTGTTCTTTTTAAATCTAATTCTACAGCCTGTTCCTTTTGATTGTATTGTTTAATCCATTCACATTTAATGCTATTGATATCATTGGATTTATGCCTGCCATTCATTTTACTTTTTGTTTTCTATGTCTCATATTTTGTTGTTGTTCTGTACCTCCTTTACTGCTTTCTTTTGCATATGAATATTTTCTGGTGTAACATTTTCATTCCTTCAGTGATTTTTAAACTTTTTTGAGTTATTTTCTTAGTGATTGCTCTGGGCAGTGATTTTCAGCCGGTGTGCCACAAGGATTTTTAAAACTTGCAGTACCTGAGTCAGGGTCACTGACCTCGTTTTTCATAGATTTACAATACAACAAAGCTATCCTGTGTGAGTGAATCAAAATTATACCTATTATTTTTGTCAGATCAGCAAAAAAATACATTTTTTGGTGTGCTGCATAATTTTAGTAATTAGTTTGTGTGTGCCATGAGACAAATAACTTGGAGAATTGATGCCCTAGGGTTTACACTATACAGCTTACGGGAGTCTGCGTAGAAATTGTACTCTCGTGTGGTCTGCTCCATCTTCTTTCGTCACACATGTTGCTGTGTGTTACAGACCTCAAGGTACGTCGTTGTAGTTATTTATAATGTTGAGATGGGGAAGTAAAACATAGTACAGTTTTTGTACTAACCTTGCTCATCATATCAGATTATCTTCATTTCCTCTTCTACATTTGACTTACCATTTGATATCATTTTCTTATTCCAGTCAAGTTCGGCAAGTTTGTCTCCACCTGCCTTTTTTGTGCTGTTATTGTCAAATATATTACATTTCAGTACAGTTACATGCAGTTGTTTTTTAAACCAGTTAAGAGAAGAAAGGAGAAGAAATAAACAATTATGCTGTCTTTACTGGCACTCATATTTCCTCATGTAGATTCAGATTACTCTCTGGTGTATCCAGAAGGGCTAATTCTGAGTTTTCTGCCAGCTCTAATCTGCTGTTTAGCCCCTTTAGTGAATTCTTTTCGATTATTGTACATTTCAACCCCAGAATTCTCATTTGATTATTTTTTTTAAATATTTATTTATTTTTAGAGAGAGGGAAAGAGAAGGAGAAAGAAAGGGGGAGAAATCTCATCAGTGTGTGGTTGCCTCTCATGCAACCCCTACTGGGGACTTGGCTTGCAACCCTGGCATGTGCCCTGACTGGGAATTGAAGCCACAATCCTTTGGTTTGTAGGCTCATGCGCAATCCACAGAGCTACACCAGTCAGGGCATCATTTGACTATTTTGTATAATTCCTGTCTTTTTATCTCTATCCTCTATTTAATGAGACATTGCCAGGGTACCCTCCTTTAAATCTTGAAACAAGGTTTCCTTTAGTTCTTTGAGCATATTTATAATAGCTGCTTTGAACTCTGTTGAATTCACCATCTAGGCCCTCTTAAAGCCATGTGCTCAGATTCCCTGACCACCACAGATGACTGGTCTTGGCCCTTCCCTTTGTCTCTGTCTGTGAGGTCCCCATTAAACTTTTGGTCACTTCCATTGTTGTCACACCCAGCTGTCAGCCTTCATTAATTGCCAGCTAATTGATGTATTGTTTTCATCAACATCCTGGGGCATAAATTGCTCTACGTTCTGGTTGCGTAAATTCTGTCTCTGCAGAAGCTAAGTGTTTTCAGTCTTTTAGTAGTTTGTGCTTTCCCAAAGAGGGAATTGCCTTTCTCTTTGCCTAGTTTTCTCTGTTAAACTCCTTCCTGGTCTGTGCCTTGGCTTGTTGCTACTCCTTTCGTGGAACTACCTAACAGCCTCATTTTAGGTGTTCACCCCCAAGATCTCCCTGTTTTGGTCAATACCCTTAGGAATGAACTTCCTGTTCCAAATAAAGTCAGTTCCCTTGGGTGGAGAACAGCTTCCTGTTTTAACAGCTTTCCCTTTTCCCTGGAAGAACCTCTTCTTTGCTTCAGTGGAGTTAAGGGCAGAGGCAGGCAATCACTTGGAGTGATGCTCCACTCTTAGTAGTAGGGTTCTGCATCAGGATGGTAACCTGTATACTCAGCGTGCCCCTTTGGGTGAAGAACCTCTGCCATGATTGTGCATGAACAGTTGGAACCCAGTATTTTTAGTGTACTGTACCTGCAGTACAGCTGCCTTATATGTGGGGGCTGGTTGCAGGGAGGGGCTCTCCTCATTCATGCCTTCCTGGCATGCATTTTCTGCAGCAGAGCAGGGGCTGGGGCTGGTGGTGAGAGATTCCAGCAGCCTTACTCTGTTGGCGTGAAATTGTGGTCCTGTACAGGGTAGAAGAGCTCCTGCAGCACCAGTCTGGCATAGCACTTCTGTCACCCTGAGTTGTCGGGTGTGAATGGGAGTGACTTATGGCTCACACGTTACAGATGCTTGCTGTCCTCGCCTCAGTTACTCTATTTTCTTGAATAAATGTTTTTCCATTTGATATATGTCCTTAGTGGTTGTCCACATTTTTTTCCACTGGTGAAGTGGTGGTTCCGCTGGAGAGAGATGGTCCAATGCCTTATCGCCAAAGTCCCATTCCTATATTATCTTTCAGAAACTTTCTAATTATCATGCTCTTTATATTTAGATTGACAATTCTCTTAAAGTGATTTTTGTCTTTGTGATGTGAGGTAGGAGTAAGTTTCATTTCCATGTGGCTCTCATGTCCCAGCACCATTTACTGAAAAGAATTGTTGTTTATCACTGTTATGCAGTGATTTCTTTGGCAGGAGGGGCATACATCAAGTATTTACCTGGAAACAGGTTTGTTTCTAGGCTCTGTGTTCTGTATCATTTGTCTCTCCTTGTGTCAGTACCATACTTTCTTAATTACTTAGCTTTATAATTAGCTTGATATCCAGTAAGACAAAACTTCCTGCTTTTTGATAGGTGGCCTTCTAAAGATGTGCTCTCAGTATTTTTGTCCCCTGATTATTCAATTGAATAGTAATCTGGGCAGTGCTGTGATTTTACAGATGTAATTAATCTTACCAATTAACAGATGTTAAAATAGCGAGATTATTGTGGATTACTTGGATGGGCCCAATGTAATTACGCAAGCTCTTAAAAACAGAAGAGGCAGAGGAAGGAAGCAGGAGAAAGATGGGGCACAGTGAGAGGTCAGCGGGGTTTGACACAACAAGCATGAAAAGCACTTGACCTGCTGTTGCTGCCTTTGAGAGGGAGCTGTGTGTAGGTGTGACCCCCACTGACAGACAGTGAGGAAATGGGGACCTCTGTCTTAGAACTGCTTGGAACTGAATTTTGCCAACATCCTAAAAGGACCTGGAAACTAGCAGACTGTTTCCCAGACTGTCAGGACAGAACACAGCCTGACTGATACCTTGATTTTATCCTAGTGAGACTCTAAGCAGAGAACCAGCTGAGCCATGCTATGCTGAGAACTCTGACCCAGACAAACTGGAGAATAATGGATATTTTAAGCTGCCAAGTTTTGGGGAACTTGTTGGGACAGCATTAGAAGACTAATATGTACTGTGTGGATTTTCAAATTCTCTGAACAAACACAAACAAATCAAAAATCAAAAACCAACAGATCAGTCTTTTGGGGGTTTGTTTGGTTGGGATAGCATTGACTCTTGATCATGTCTTTACAATAATGAGTATATATAATGTATTCCCTTCATCAGTCCAATAATTGTGCAAGTAGTAATCTTACACAGTTATTGCTGCACTTCTAGATGTTTTATTTTTCGATGTTATAAATGGTACTTATTTTAAACATGTTTGTATTTATTGTTGATATGTAGTAATTCAGTTAACTTTTGCATATTGACTTGGTAACCAGCAGCCTTGCTTATAATTCTGATACTATCTCAAGTAGATTTATTTTTATGAACATATGGCCTGTGAATGATTATTTAATCTTTTCAGTCCAGTACTTGTGTCTGTCTAGCCTTACTGCAGTCAGTGACTTTGACCTCCAGTATAGTTTTGAATAGATTGGTTATACATGGGGGAGTCCTTGTGTTGTTACTAATTTTAGAAGTTGGGGGAGAATTTTTAGCATTTCACTATTTAATATACAGGCATTTTGGATGTATCCTTTCTCAGATCAAAGAAATTCTTTTCTATTACTTTTCTTCAAATGCATTTTTGTCTTTTACTTAGATCAGGAGGGTCAAACTCATTTTCACTGGGGGCCACTTCAGCCTCGCACTTGCCTTCCAAAGGGCTGAATGTAATTTTAGGACTGTGTAAATGTAACTACTCCTTAACTGTTAAGCAAGAACTCAGTGCTGTCACCGGTGACTTAGATAATCATTTAACTTTTCTCCAGATTGTTTTATAAATGGTGAATTATTTTATTGCTGTTTGTTTTTAAGTTCCCTTTATCCCTTTCTGCCCTGTACCCTCCTTCCCACCAGCATTTCCTGCTGCCCTTAGTTTAAGTCCATGGGTCATACATATATGTTCTTTGGCTTCTCCATGTCCTATACTGTTCTTAACTATTTTGTACTTACCAGTTGTGCTTCTGATTCTCTGTACCATGTCCCCCATTTTCCACCCTCCCCCTCTCCACTGATAACCCTCCATGTAATCTCCATTTCTGCGATTCTGTTCTAGCTATTTGCTTAGTTTGTTTTTGTGTTTAGGTTTGTTTTTGATAGTTGTGAGTTTGTTGTCATTTTACTGTTCATAGTTTTTGCTCTTCTTTTTCTTCAATAAGTCCCATTAACATTTCATATGATGAGGGCTTCGTGACCAGGAACTTCTTTGACTAGACCTTATCTGGGAAGCACTTTATCTGCCCTTCCATTCTAAATGGTAGTTTTGCTGAATACAGTAATCTCGGGTGTAGGTCCTTGCTTTTCATGACTTTGCTTTTCAAGCCCCTTCTTGCCTGCAATGTTTCTTTTGAGAAATCGGCTGACAGTTTTATGGGAACTCCTTTGTAGGTAATTCTCCCCTTTTCTCTTGATGCTTTTAAGATTCTCCCCTTATCTTTCATCTTGGGCAGTATAATTATGATGTGCCTTGGTGTGTGCTTCCTTGAGTCCAACTTCTTTGGGACTCTCTGAGCTTCCAGGACTTCCTGGTAGTCTTATTTCCTTTGCCAGATTGGGGAAATCCTCCTTCATTATTTTTTCAAATAAGTTTTCCGTTTCTTGCTCTTCCTCTTCTCTTTCTGGCACCCCTATGATTTGGATGTTGGAATGTTTCAAGTTGTCCCAGAGATTCCTAAACCTGTCCTCATTTTTTGGAATTCTTGTTTCTTTACTCTGTTCTGGTTGAATGTTTATTTCTTCCTTCTGCTCAAAATCGTTGATTTGAGTCCTGGTTTCCTTTCCTTCACTGTTGCTTCCCTGTACATTTTCCTTTTTTCACTTTGCATAGGCTTCACTTTTTCCTGTTTTGCAACCACACTCAACCATTTTTGTGAGCATCCTGATTACCAGTATTTTGAACTGTGCATCTGATAGGTTGGCTGTCTCCTCTCTACTTAGTTCTTCTTCTGGAGTTTTAGTGTTTTTCTCATTTGGGCCATATTTCTTTGTCTTGGTGTGCCCGTTATATAGTAAGGGGAGAAGCCTTAGGTATTTGTCAGGGCAAGGCAACCCACAGTGCTATGTTGTGGTGCTGTATGTTGGGGAGGGGTCAGAGAGGGAACAATGCCACCTGTTCAGCTCTTGGCAGGGATTCAGTCACTTTCCCCCACTACCTTCAAGCAAACTGGGCCCTTCTGGTGCTGATTCCTGGGTGGGTGGGATTGTGTACATTCTAGGATCCTGTGGGTCTCTCCAACAAACTCTCTTGTGAGGCTGAGAGTTTCTCCTGCTGCCGCAACCCCCAGAGTTTTCACAGCCAGGGATTTTGAGGCTTTATTTCCCTGTGCTGGAACCCTGGGTTGTGTTGTCTATCTTGCTCCCCAATTGTTCTTTCTAGTTTATTCACATGCAAATGTAGGACCGCCTGGTCTACCAGCCGCCACCTCACCTGGCTCAGTCTGTGGCCTGTGGTGGGTCCTCTCCACCCTTGCTGCTTGTCTCTGCCCCTCCTACCAATCTGGGTGAATGTTTCTTTAACTCCTTGATTGTTGGATTTCCATACAGTTTGATTTTTCTGGCAGTTCTTTTTGTTTTTAAATTGGTTGTTATCCTTCTTTCAGTTGTGCAAGGAAGCAAAGAATATCTACCTATGCCTCCATCTTGGCTGGTTTTTATTGCTCTTTAAACCTACTTATGTTCCTGCACTAAACCCAATATGTGAGCTATTCTTATACAAATTACTTGTTGATCTTTCATTTAGTATTTTTGCACCTGTATTCATGAATGAGATAGGTATGTAACTTTTCTTTTTTTCTTAATGTTTTTGTCAGATTTTGTATCAAGATAACATGGGCTTCATAAAAATGAATTGGAAAGTGCTTTTTCTTTTACCATTATCTCAAAGAATTTATGTAAGAAGGGTGTTAGAGCTTTGACCATTCAGTAGAATTCACTGGGGAAACTTTCTAGGCCTGGAGTTTTCCCTGTGGAGAAGTTCTAAGTAACGGCTTCAATTTCTATATCACAGTGTTACAGAACGGACCTGGGTTATGGGGTCCCTCTCTCGCTGTGCATTCTTTGTCCACTGCCAGGGAATTGGAATTGTCTCTCTCAATGCCAGAGTTTGGTGAAAAGAAAAGGAACTATTTATTCAGAAGTTATGCAGACTTAGTGTAATGACTTAATAATGTCTTCGTTAAAAATCCCAGAGTCCCTTAAAACACTCACAAACACACACAGCCCTTCCTTCCCCCTCCCCCATTGCCCAGTCAGGCTAGTCAGGGCTACTGTATCTCAGGGGAAAAACAGAAGTCTGTGGTTTGGCTAGCTCCCGGTTCTTCCCAGTAATCTGTGCTCTGCTACCAGGCCTTCCAGGTTTCCAGCACCATTAGCTGTGTTGCTATGATCTCCAGTTCTTAATCCAAACCCACGTAGCACCTTCTCATGACCCATCAGCAAGAGTCCTTTCACCCCTTTCCTTCCCTGCAGGGTCTTGCATTGTCCCTGCCCCTAGTCCTGCAGCGTCTCTCCTGAGTTCTTCCCAACTGCTAAGGGAGAGCTCTCTTTGTGTGCTACATCTTGCTCTCCTGCTTCCTAAGCCATGTGGTAACGGGAGGCCCAAAACTGCATGCTTAATCCCTGTATGGTTAGTCCCTGCATGGCTGACACACCTCGGTTTAAATCCTGGCACAAGTCTTCCTCTGCAACCCCATTTCCGAATCCTCCTACAACCTGCTGCACCTGCCATCACTCCCATATTTTTCCAGCCTTTCTCGGCTGCCATAGCTAGCCCTGGCAGGGGTGGCCCTGGGGTGTGGGGCGAACCATCTCCAAGCTCTCACACAGGTGCAGTAAAGGGGAGCTACTTCCCAATTACAGCAGGGGTTAAAGTCACACCCATGTCCTTAGCGAAAAGCGTGCCCACAGCTACTTAACAAGTCTGTGAAGCTGGCCAGCTGTTGTAGATATGTAAAATAACCATTTTTGCATATTACGTATGAAGCTGGCCAACTGTTGATACGCAAAATAACTCTCACTGACCCTGCTCCATGTGTCCCATACCCCAGTCCAGACTTGTGGGGGTGAGAACATCCTATATATTTATATTTCCTGGATACCCCAAGTTCTGGGCCGCATTACAAACCCCTCTTTGGGGACCCCAGGCTGCATCCTGTTACAACAGTGCTCTTTAGAGTTTCAGTTTTCATATCAGTTTTGGTAAATCATGTTACCTGGGAATTCCTCCATTTTATCTAAAATTTCAAATGTGCATAAAATTGTAAATAATATTCCATTGTTATTTTTCTGGTTTAGGATTTGTAATTATGTTCTCTTTTTCATTCCAGATAGTCACTGTCAGTGTGTTGTCTCATTTTTTCTTCTTGATCAATCTTGCCAATTTATTAGTCTTTTCATAGACATTTAGGTTTTTTTTTTCCTATTTGCTTAATTTTTGATCATTTTATTGTCTCCCTTCTGGTTTTTGGGGGTCGGGGGGTTAATTTGTTGTTCTTTTTTTTCTAGATTTTTGTGACAAAATACATAGCTCTGAATTTTCAAAACCAGTCCACCCTATCCTGCATCCCATGTATTTGAAGTTACAAAGTTCCCTGGATTTGGTTTCCCTTCTCAATTTTATTGGCTTTTTAAAAAAAAAAAAATTGAGGTGAAATTTACATAACATAAAGTTAACTATTTTTAGAGTGTAATTTAACCCTCTAGGTTTTGATATGTGTATGTCCATGTATATGTGTGTATGCGTATTTTGTTCAGCTCAAAACATCTGTAATTTCCATGATTTTATTTGGCTCATGAATTATTCAGAAGTATATTGTTTGCGGGGGGTTTTTTGAGAGAGGAAGAGAGAGAAGCATCTATTTGTTGTTCCGCTTATTTATGCATCCATTGGTTGATTCTCAAACCTGCAACCTTGGGTTATTGGGACAACCCTCCAACCAACTGAGCTACCCAGCTAGGGGTATATTGTTTAATTTTTAAACATAAGGTTTTTCTAAATGGCTTTTTGTTACTGATTTCTAACTTAGCTCCACTCTAATAAGAACTGAAGCTGTAAGATTTTAGTTCTTTAAAGTGTGAGGCTTGCTTAATAACCCAACATATGGTTTTCCTTGGTTAAATATTCCTTTTGTAGGACAAAACAAAATTTGTAAGCTACAGTTGTTAGATATGGTATACTGTGTATATCAGTTATACAAATTTGTTTCTTTTTAAAATTCATATTTCCTTTTCTGTTCAGAGGAAGGTTTGTTAACATGTCTTGGAACGATTCTAGATTTGTCTGTCTTTATATAGTTTCTGTCATTTTGCTTTTTATATATTTCAAATATGTTACAGGTGCTTTAAAATTAAGAATTTTTGTTTCTACCTGGTAAATCAAACCTTTTATCACTGTGAAATGTCCGTCTTTATCTCTAGTAATGCATTTTGCCTTATACTGTATGTTCATGTTAAGACAGACAGCACTAATTTGCAGTTGCTAAGTATTTGCATGGTATATCTTTTCCATTCTTTTACTTTTTTAAATTAAATTTTTCGGAGTGACTTTGGTTATTAAGATTATGTAGGTTTCAATTGCACATGATATGTGATCTGTATATTGCATTGTGTGCCCACCAACCCAGATCTTCTGTCACCGTACATTTGACCCCTCTTTACCCTTTACTACCCTTCCATCTCATTCCGTCTGGTAACCACCATGCTGTTGTCTGTGTCTATGAGTTTTTGTTCATTTATCTTGTTTGTTCATTTGTTGTTTTCATTTGTATAGCCCATATGTGATATATGGTGATAGATGCAAAATCATATGGTTGGTTCTTTAATAAATACTACTTGAATTAAATTACTGTTTTAATGACATACTATTTAATTTTGGCCTATCTGGTGAGGAACTTCCTGTTGTTGCTTGTCTGATGATGACTTTTTTCCCTGTCTTTATTACTGAGTTTTGTTCTATTTTTGCGGGATATCAGAATCTAGGTAGGCAATATTTTATTCAGCCTGTTGCATGTTATCCTGTTGACTCCTGGTTTCCGTTGTTTCTGTGCAGAAGTCATCTCTCAGTCTTACTGTTGCTCCTTTGAAGGTAGTTTGGCTTGCTGCCTCTGTTTGCTTTCTAGATTTCAGGAATTTATTTTTTGGTTTATAAGCAGTTTTACTATAATGTATCTAGATGTGCTTTTCTTGTGCTATACTTGGTGTTTGTAGGACTTCTTGACTCTGTGACTTGGGTCTGCACTATTTAATGCCACTAGCTTTATGTGGCTTTTTAAATTATCATTTAAAAATATGAAAATTCAGTTCATCACATTTTAAGTTATCATTAGCTACATGAAGTTACTGGCTTCCCTGTTGGCACATGGAGAACATTTTCATCATTGTAGGAAGTTTCGTTGGACAGCACTGTTGAGAGCTTTCACAAGTTTTGGGAAATTCTCAACCCATACAACTTCAGATAGTGCTTATGTTTTATCACTTTCCTCCTTCTGGGGCTCCAGTTATACATGCATTAGGTCTTCTTATTGTATGTCCTGTGTTCCTTATGTCCTTTTCTGTATTTTCATCTTTTTTATTCTTGTGTACATTTTTTTTCAGAGAATAAAATTTTTATTTTTTTATTTTAAATTTTATTTTAATCACTGTTCAAGTACAGTTTTCTGTCCTTTACTCCGATTCCAGCCCCCCCCCCCCCCCCC
>PVIA01001940.1:0-32736 GCA_004024845.1 Tonatia bakeri
CTTCCAAAGGTCAAATAACAGTCACTAGCTTTATCTAGCTCATTAAGCCAGACCGCCTCCACCATGCTAGACTGTTTTTTATGCGTCACAATCTCCCTTGTAACCTGGCTTCTATTAGACTTCTTGCACTCTAGTTCAACAGAAAAGTTAAAGTTAATGTCTTTCTGAACCAAAAATTTGAACGTTGATTGAGCTTTGCATTTCCAAAGATGAGGACCATGATACTGAATGTATGTAAATCAGTATGGCAATGATGGTGGAGGGTTCCTAAAAATTGCCCATTGCATTCATAAAATTAACTCCACTAGACTGCAATAGAACATAATAGAAATAAGTAAGGTAAAATGAGACTGTCACGGTGCATCTCATATAGTCAGAGTAGCCATTTTACTGAGATTTTTTTTCATTTGTATATCTTAGACAAATCTAAAATCCTGCCACATTGGGATGCCAAATGGTGCATTTCTCTATATCGTAATATTGATGTACAACAGTTCAGTTCAACAAGCATTTATTAAATGACATAGTCCAGACACTGGGCACATGGAGATAACAAGAAATGGGTTTGCCTATTGAATAGGTCAGTCACTGGTAGGACTTACTAAATCCTATGAAACAGCCCGATGACTCTTGATGCACCCACAGTGAGGATAAGAGAAGAGGGCTTTTCTAGCAGTGATGAATGATAATAATAATAGACAACACTCACAGAGTGCCTGTGAGCTAGAACTTGTCTGAAGAACTTCACATGGATTAACTCATTTAGTCCTCAAAAATGTCCTAAGAGGTTGACATGTGCCCTCTTATTAGATGATAAGAATGTGGTGCAAAGAGGTAAAATAATATGTTCACACGAATAAGGGACAGAGCAGAGACTGGAGCCAAGCAGTCTAGCTTGAGCCATCTCTTAATCATCATGTCACCCAAGAGGGAGTGGAGAGGCAGTTTTCCAGTGTTCTCTTTCCTCCCACCTGCCTGGTGCTGAGGCAGAAATCCTTCCATTTTCCTCTAGAGGAGCTGTGAACCTGTGAATTTAGTTTCTTTGATCACTGACACTCTCCACCCACAAAGGAGTTTAGTATCAGCTTTGTCTTCTGAATAATGAGTGAGGAAGAGTTGGAAGCAAGTTCTGAAAGCTTCCCTTATTTTCTGACTTCCCTGGGAAGATGCTCACAAACCCCTTTCCCACTGCTACTTTTTGTTGCCTGTTGGCTCATATTCCATCTAATATCTGCATCCCTAGCTTGCCAATCTGTTTTTAAGTTGGTTTTCTATCTGAAAACTTTCAAAGAAAAAAATCGGAAGAAGAATCAGCCACTGTCCATTTTGTGTTCTTTCCCTTCCCTGGAAACTTGCCTTCCAAATGCTAATGTTTGGAAAAAGTATTCTGGGAAAATGAAGGACAGTGAAAATTCTAAATATATAAAGCAAAACAAATAAAGTGTGAGTTTGGGAGAATTGAGTGTTATGGCCAGGGAGCATTCTACTGGGATGGGGCCTGGGCTTCGAAATCTGAAGACCAATCACTGCCACCTTCTTTTCTCTTTTTGCTATACAGGTTTTCCTGAACACTTGGCTCATAAATCAAACAGCTGCCACATTAATTATGTTCGACCTCTAGTGTTAGTTGTTAAATGTGCCTCCCCCTAAGGATTACTGCAACACTCTCGCCCTCTCTGGTTAGTGCTGGGCATATGAGTAGGTGAGGCACAATGTCTTGTGTTCTGTGATTTGATGGAAATTGGAAAGCCAACACCTCAGCCCACACACACCCAGGCTATAAAAATCTCTTTAACTTGGCAGACCCAGTTTTTTCTGTCTCTGCACACACTTTGCTATGTCTGCTGATACCTCCTGCACCCCTTCTCAGCATCAATCTGTCAATTTCTGGGGAAATTAAGAGGAGAGTGAGGAAAGTGACTAAGAATAATTACATTTGAGGACCTACACTGTCAAGTGGTGTGTTACGCACTATCAAGAAGGCAAATATCATCAGATCTTTTTATAGACGAGAAAAGTAAAGCGGGACACAGTTCATGAGTGTCAGAGGCTGATGGAACTGTGGACCAAGACCACAGTAGGTAATCCTACATCCTGTTTTACCCAAAGACATTCCCAGGTTATACTTATTGTCTTAGCATTATTCTTTTCAAAAAATATTTTATTTGTTTATTTTTAGAGAGGGGAAGAGAAGGAAAAAGAGAGGAAGAGAAACATCAGTGTGTGGTTGCCTCTCACATGCCCTCCACTGGGGACCTGGCCTGCAACCCAGGCATGTGCCCTGACTGGAAATCGAACTGGCGACCCTTGTGCACTGCCTTGAGTACGCAGGCAGGCACTCAATCCACTGAGCCACTCCAACCAGGGCATTTCTTGTCCATTATTCTTAATAATCCCCCTTTCACTCTCAGACATTAGCTATGCAGTCACTGCAGTCATTGTCCTTGTTTGAAGTAGAATTCTTTGGTCCCCATGCTTTTGTACCCCCTTTTATCTCCTCGTTTATCTAGAGCCTCATTTGCTTCCAGCCAGGCAGGAAATCTGGTGCAAAAATGGTGTAGGGCCTAGATGCTCCTGTAGACACTAAGTTGTGGTTTTCTCTAGTCCTGGGTTAAGGCAAGTGTCAAACCTGAGTTTTGACTAGATTGTCCCTCTCTAGCTTCTGCCATTAGCCTGTCTAGTATTCAAACCTATAGAATTAAGGACCTGCCTTTAACTAGTCATAATTCTAGTAGTACTAGTTAAGGTCCTGGCCAAACCCTGGAGGAAGGGACTAAAGTGTTTTGGAGAACATTCTGGAGAACATTTTCCATATGCACAAAACAAGATCCTTGATGTTCTCTGTTGCAGTCTGGTTGGTGTCAGTTGCTGGGCTTGGATTTAAAAATAAAGGAAAGGTGGGGTAAAGGTGAAGATGTAACAGTACCACTGGAGGAAAAGACTCTCTGTGGGTCAGCTGCGTGATGGAGGGTTTTGTGGCTACAACAATACTCATACATTCTTTGGCTTCCTAAAGATAATCATAATATCTAAATGAGGGATGTGAGAGTCTCATTCTATGCTCTGCTGGTCAAAGCGATCCCAGAAACTCTTAAAGAGAAGAGCTCTTGAATTGTTAAGACGATCAAACCCATGACATATGAGAAATTCATTCATTCAAGAACTACTTCTCAAATAGCCACTGTGTTCCTGGCACTGTGCCAGTGTCGGGGGTTCTGAGTTCTCTGGCTCTATAGAACGTGGAGTCTATTGGGGGACACAGGCATTTATCTGATAGTCACTCAGCTATAAAAACTACCGACTGTGGCATGAGCAGTGAAGGAGATTGCAATGTGTTTTTAATAGAGTATCGTGCGGATTCTGTGGGTGGGGGTGAGACTGCTTCTCTGAGGAAATGACAGCTGGGCTGAGCTGTGAAGGGGAGTTAGCATTCTGGGTGGGGAAATGGGCATGTATTTAAGACCTGAGCCAGGAAGGAGGAGTCCCTTGGGGGACTGAATGAAAACCTTGGCCAAAGAGATTGCATGTTTAATCTAACGAGCGGATTGCAGGGGTGGGATGAGAGCAGAGGGATGTGGGCAGAGTAAAGGTCTTCTGGATAACTTGTCCCGCAGAAAAGGGACAGGCCTGGTACAGTTCCACTGGGTGGGAGCTGTAGAAAGATATTTTAATTTCAAATAGGAAAGAACAGCCTGAGTCAATGTTTTGAAGGCAGCGAGTTTCTGTCTCCAGAGCTGTTGAATTGTGAGCAAGATCACAACTCGGTTAGACTTTTGCAGAGATGATAAAGGGGGTGGGCCTATTGAGTGTTTAAGTGCATCTCAGGAAGAGAGTTTTGTGCATCACTTACTCTCATTTAGAAACCGCAACAACAAAGCAAACTGGTCTGCAGCGCCATCGTCTCATGAAAGGGAGGGGTTAAGAACTCCCCAAGGACACAGTAAAGTCCAGGAGACTCCTTTCTGGTAAGATAATTGCAAGGCTTTCAGAAATCCAGTGCTGGCTAGAATTGTGGAGTCCTGGGAATACACCATTGACATTTTAAGAAAGTTGTTTTCTTCTCTTCTCAATCCCTCCAACCAAAAATCTGGTGTCAGAATGTGGGAAACTCACTGGTGCTGATTGTGTGTGATTAGTGTCAACGACCGGCATGCAACAGAAGTGATGAGAAAACGAGAGTGAGGAGATGAAGCCAATTGTTCCCCACGAAACAGGAAACTGATTCAACTGGAGAATAAAAAATATAGATGGACTAAAGGGGTTTGTAGGGTGACTCTGTTTCATGAGCCCATTTTTCCCTTCTAATCCTTTTGATTTTATAATTTTGCATGACCTGGAATTTCTAGAATGGACCATGGTACAGTGTAGAGTAACCCTCGCTAGATGGCCCACCAGTCACTTTATAAGAGAGTTTATTCTCTTGCAAAAACAACAAAAACAACAAACAATATTCTTTATAATGAAGCACAACAGTGAATTTGTTTAAATCATAAACTGGAATTGATGAAATATCTTGATCAGTGGTTATACACAATTATAAATAACTTCTTTCTGTGTATATGTGCTTTAGTTAACATGATGCAAAAGTTCCATGTGCCTGTTATAGCATCTCATAAAAATGTATTCAAGCTAGATACTGAGTTTTATAGAAACATAACAATCTGTAATTGCATCCTAGCCATGCATATCAAAAATACACAGATACACAGAGTATCCTGAGGACATACTTACTTTATAATGTCACTGATGACCCAATCACCTCAAAATGACTGTGGGATACTTTTTCCCTTGACTCTCACATCATAGAAGACACAGGTTTAGATTATATTGAGAAACAAAAAAAATGCCGTTGTCCCTTTGCATGCCAATGTTTTTCATCTACATATTTTTTCTGTCTCTCACCAGGAAAACTCTTTTATTTTTTAATATTTGTTTATTTGTTTGTTTATTTAAGTGTATTGGGGTGACATTGGTTAATAAGTTTATATAAGTTTCAAGCATGCAATTCTATGACACATCATCTGCATATTGCATTGTGTGCCCACCACACAAAGTCAAATCTTTTGTCACCATATATTGGACCTCTTTACCCTTACCAATCCCCCACCCCCCTCACCTCTGGTAGCCACCATACTGTGTCTATTTATTCACAGTCTGTTCATGTATTGCTTTCAGTTTTATAACCCACATATGAGTGAAATCTCATGGCTCTGTCTGACTTATTTCTGACTTATTTCTGACTTATATAGCATAATATTCTCAAGATCCAGCCATGCTGTGGCAAAGGGCAGTATTTCATCTTCTCTTATGGCTGAGTAGTATTCCATTGTGTGTATGCCCCACATCTTCTTTATCTAGTCATTTATCGAAGGTCACTTTGGTTGTCTCCATGTCTTGGCCAGGGGAACTCTTTTAAAATTTTTAGTTAACTTGGAATTCTCCAGCACTATTCTGTAAACATGTCACAGCACCAAATGCCCTTAAGATGACCTTCTAGGAACTTGAATCTTTCCTATGAGCCAGCATTTGCTTCAAAATCCATATAAAAAGCAAACTTTCATTTAATCAGCAATTCTTTAAAAAAACTGTGTATTGTATTTCCAGCTCTTTGGTAGGAACTGAAGATACAATGATATATATAATCTTGCTATTTTTAGGTAGCTTACAATAAGGAGAACCTGGTAAACACACAATAATTAAATAACACAGTGACCGAAGCTAATAAAAATGTGAACTATATGCATGCCAAGGGTTCTTAATAGTTTTTTGAGTCATGGATCCTTTGGACAACATGATGGTCTGTATTAGTTATCTGTTGCTGTATAACAACGATTTGCCTGAATGTTTAGCAGCTTAAAGGAACATTACTTATCTCTTGAAATAACCACTCAAGAATCTGAAAGTGGCTTAGCTTGATGGTTGTGGCTTAGGGTTTCTCATGAGGTTGCAGCCAAGCTGTTTGTTGGGACTGCTGTCAGCTGAAAACTTGACCTGGGTGGAAGACATGCTCCCAATATAGCTTGTTTTATATAGCTACCGGAAGGAGGCCTCAGGGGGTCCCCTGCAGGCTGTGTCAGAGAGACTTAGCTCCCAGCCATATGAGCCTCTTCCTAGAACTGATCATAACACGACAGCTGGCTGTTGTCAGAGCAAGTGATCTTTGCAAGGGACAGAGGCAAAAACCATGATGCTTTTTGTGATCTAGCATCAGAAATAGCATATGATTACTTATGCAGTATCCCCTTGGTCATACAAACCAACCTTGATAAAATATGGAAGGAAGCCACACAAGGGCATGAATACCTGGAGGAAGGGATCTTCGGGGGCCATCTTTAGGATTGACTACCATAGCCTTCAGGGCCTTCTTCCCAGAAAAATGCACCACAGACACTGGGATAATAAATGCTCTGTTAATATAGGGCTGAATATATAACTGCACTTGGATAAGCCAGAAAGATTTTGCAAGAGAGATAAGTTTAATCATGGCCTTACAGAAAGAGTGATAATTTCATCAGTGGGTGTGGTAGACAGGTAAGTGGATATTCTAGGCAGGTAAAACAAGAAAGGCACACCTACATGAAGAGGGTCACCCTGTATTTGGGAAGTAACAAGAGGTCTAAGAAGGCTGCAGCTTAGGAAGACTGAGAGAGATAAGCCTGGGGTCAGATCACAGAAGACTGCAAAGGCCTAGCCAAGGAGGGTGACTTTTGTTGTTCACTGCAGAGAACCTGTCAAGTCATGCAAAGACCTGACTGATAAAACCTAATGTACACCTTGGAAAGATCGCTATGCCTGTAGCGAGGAGATGGGACGCAGAGAGGCCAGTTGGGAAGCTATTACATTGGTACGGACACAAGACACAGTGATGACGTGAGCTGGGACATGAACAATGGGAATGGGAAGGGGAGATCATTCCAGAGGGTTTGGGGAGGCAAAACAGAAAGAAATTGACAACCAATTGATAGGAGAGATGAAAGAAAATAAGACACAAATGAAATTACGAGGGATTTTTCTCTGCACAACAGGTAAGTGAGAATTGGAAGAAGTGCTGACTGGGTAGGTGATAAAGCACAAATACGATAAGTAGGTTCAGAAAATACTGTGAGTCTCAAGCCTTTGAAGATTTACTGTGCACATCAGTCTATTGAAAAATGAATGTTTTTTTTTGTTTGTGTGTTTTTATTTTCTGTAGAGACCCATATATTTTCAAGGTAATGTTTCCCAAATATGTTTGACAATGGAATCTTCCTCTTGCTCAGCCTCTCTTAACATATTGCAAATCTAGAATTCTGGGTAGCAATTCGCACTTTGTAACAATTTATAGTTTGCCCAACTCATCACAAAGTACCTCCCCCTCCCCCCCCCACAAAAGCCAAAATGACACTACAACAAGGTTGTTAACACTGCTTTTAGATTCACATTAGTCACAGTGAAGTTTTCAGGAACCAATTACAAAGAAAATTACCTTGATTTTCATTCTTTATCTATTTCAGTATTTGCAGTTTCCTCTATCAGTACTAATACACAACACAGCCTTTAAGACCACAAAAAAATGTTTCTTAAGCTAAAAATCTCAGCAAGTGTTCAGACAGACACAATAGTCATCCGTTGCTATCTAACAAGTATTTGTCCCCCAAGCAATGCCCCGTGTTGAGGTTTGAGCTGAAGAAGACATCACGGCTCTGGTGATAAGTGGTGTTCCAGCCAACGTTCTGCAAGTGGTGCTGCTTGTGAGAGCCCAGCAGCAGGCTGACGTCCCAGAGCTCCACTGGGTTCTGAATGCCTTCCTGCAACAGAGGAGAATTTTTAGCAGAGCTGAGTGCAAAGCTGGAAATCCACCACGGTTCCTGAAGCTAAACAGAAGGTGTTTCTGCACCCGTAAATAAATGCAGACACTGAACATTGCCCACGGGAAAACAATTTGCTTCTAACACTAATGATTTTTAAGCTTCACGTTTCAGATTGTAACAGCATAGAGCCCAGCACGTTACCTGCAGAAGCAGTAGTCAGCGGTCAGAGGACAGCTCTGGAGGAAGGTTTGAACTGGGTAAACCCTAGTTCTACTCAAGCTATATTGCTATGGGACTGAGGAATCTACGTAAACTTGTTTTGCTTGTTTTTTTTCATCTATAAAGTGCCTGTCTAGTATTTTGTGAAAATTAAAGGGATTACTCATATAAGCCTTCAATTCATATAAGCTATTAGCAAAGAGGCGGTTTCGACATGTAATCCTAAACATGGGGAAAAAATCATACAGACTTCCTTCACAGTGGTAATA
Organism: Tonatia bakeri; assembly: GCA_004024845.1. Lineage (NCBI taxonomy): Eukaryota > Metazoa > Chordata > Mammalia > Chiroptera > Phyllostomidae > Tonatia > Tonatia bakeri. The sequence continues at coordinate 8,279 of PVIA01001940.1, forward strand.
AAATAATGATGCTGTCTTAGATTTGAATAGTGTTTTAGTTAAAGTGAGTGCTTCCACATCTCTAAACTTGATACTAAAGCATACTTCTCAATAAAATCATGTTAGTGAAGCTGTGTCCAGCCGCTGGTGGAAAATGGATAAGCATAGTGAGCCAGGCAAGCTCAGGACCGACAGCCATTAGTGAGAAATAACAGATGGTGTCTCATTTTTTGCTATAGGCGAAGAGCCAAATGACATGACTAACTAGAAAGACAGCCCCATAGGACTGCATTTGGGCTCCTACTGAGCACAGAGCCTGAAAGGCAGGGACATTTTTAATAACCTTTCTTTGACAAGCTTAAAGCCATTTAATGTCTAAACCTGTCATACACATCCAGCCAGGAGAATAGACCTCCAGAGAAAACCCTGCAGTAGACTGCCTCACCTCCTGGTGAAAAAATAAAAATTGCACACACACATAAAAAATTATACAGCAAGGTCGTCAAATATGAACTTTCCATTGTAATAAAAACAGTCATTGCCCCTCTCAGTGGCAACCCCCTAGACCTGTTCCCCATTCTGCATCGGATGCAAAGTTGGGTTTCTGTCCAGGCCTTATTTAACAAAAACAATAGAGGACTCAGGCCTGCTTTAGCTGGAATGTTAGTTCAGTCTAATTAGAAGGAAATGCATTATAAATTATTATGTGTTGAAAGTCTACACCAAAGAAAAGAAAGAAAGGAAAATGAACTCATAATTCTTTACATATTAGGTTTCACTTTTCCATCAATCCAAATGAAACAGCAAGTAATTGCTTCTTTTTTTTTAACAACTCTGGAAGTAAATGGGAAAAAAAAAGACTAGCAATCAGCATGATTAAAAATCTTTATTATTTTGTCTATTGTTATAATAGCAGCAGTGCACCAGTGGTTCTGCAAAAAACATTCACTACAGCAAATTTATCTAATAAATTCTATTTGTTTTCCAGTGAGTCAGCTAGTAAGAGCATTAGTGTGGACATGATTCGGTTTTCCCCAGGGTCCATGGCTTCATCTTGCCCCAGCTGTTTCATTTTCTTCTCATCACCAAACCATTTTATTACAATAACGCTCCATGCCTCGCTTTCCTGTAGCCTTCTATGCATACAAGCACATCAAAGATACCTCCATGCTGAGTACTAAGTTTAAGGTTTACATCCATATTCCACCTTCAAAGTGCCTTTGTCGGGAGGAGGAAGGCTGATAGAGAAAAATAGTTGGAACAATATCATTTACCATCACTTAGCTATATTCTAGGAAAACAACAAGGGCTGCAGTAGGAAAATCACTTTGGTAAAAAGTCAGAATAATGTCTGTTTAGTTCTACCAATTAATGGAATCAATCTCAAATAAGATAGTTGTACTCATTGGTATTTCCAGAAAGACCCAGCATCACTGACATACTCTTCCTTTTAAATATCTCATGCCAGAAAAAACACATTATTTTAAATTTGAAATATATGCTTATTTGTAGACTCAGTAACACTCTAAATTCCATGAAAGGGGCACTGTTTCTTGTTTACCACTGTTTTGCGTATACCCATGTATGGTAGGTGTTCAATGACTATGTGTTGAATACATGGTGTAATTAGCAGCAAAAGTTAACACCAAAAGGAGGGTATGAACACAGTGCAACAACTGAAGCAAGTTGGAACACACATCTTGGCCATGTACAAGTAAGTGTGCAGTTGAAAAATGTGGGTCCCAATGATAGAAAAAAAATATTCAAGATCATCCCCTCATCGATAGCACTTGGCCTTCTTTCCTCCTATTCCTCTTTCGTAAACAATGCCAGGTGTCTCCCCCACATTCCTGCACAGTGCGGCACATCCATGGTTATCTCGATAGCGCCCCACCTCATCGTGGCTACTCTTCTTACCCTGATGAACCAGATACTCCTTCTGCTAAGATGACTGCTTTCTTCTGTGGGCACTCCTGATGATTGTGTGTACACTGTTGCTTCTGGTGGAGGCAACACACTTAATTCCCATAAAATGAGCAATGAATAAATATGTGCACTGCTTTTAGAGACAGAAACACAAATGTTATTTTCATTTGTACTCAGCTTGTGAATCTTGAAAAAACATCTGGTAAGGAGTTTGTAACCAAACTGGGATACATATACCTGACTAGTTTTTCTGTACATAAAAACAAACATCGAAACATTAACTTAAAACAAGCTGTTCCAGCAGGGTCCAATAACACAGTCATTTCAAGGGTTTGGAGACACACATGGCTACTCAATGCTACAAGGAGATGCTGAGAGGAGGGTTGTCCTCCAGCATCAACGTTCTGTGTAAATGGCTCGGCACTGAGTAAAGATTTCAGTATTTAAAACAACATACCAAACAATCAGCTCTTTCCTTGTCCTTTTTCTGACCTTCAAAATCCTAGTTATTCTCTAGGCTTCCTTTGTGCCAAAATATGCCTTTCCTGATGGGTCCCCTAGTATTGAAATATATCACTTATCATTGCCTAGCCTAAATTGCAGTAATGTTTTCTCTCCTGCTACATTTTAAGTTCCCCGAGGGCAGGCAAGGCCAAAGTAATCATCTTTGTATCCCTCTGTTTAACACAATGCCCAGTCACAGTCTCTAATAGAGATGGGCTTACTGAGGATAGAACGAGAGCCAGTTCATTTTTTCCCCAGTCTATGGAGGAACTCAAGGACCAGGAAATGTACAGCATGCTCCTCCTGTTTTTGCTTAAACTCTATCAAGCTGATACATTACTTTTCTGTACTTGCAATTTCCCCCCATCACAATATTGCTGTGACTGGTAATTGACATAAATGCATTTATCAAATCATGAAAATGTATACTTTAAATGCCCTATAACTTTATTTGTCAATTATATCTCAATAAAGCTGGAAAAAATTAAATTAAAAAAATGCTAGTTTTCGAAAGCAAAAAAAAATGTGGCTTTATTGATGAAAGATAATACTTATCCTCTGACTCTTGCCTAATGTTCTTTTGGAGAAGGAACATTATCTTAAAAGCCTTAATTAAAGCAAAATAAATAATTATAATAAAAGATCAGGTATATATGTATGTTGTTTTACAGTTTCAAACATAATTGATCTCTATTCTTCAGCCTAACCCTTTAAGTTTCTTTTATTTAATTAAATAAATGTTTGAGGCCCCCCTCTGTTAAATAATGTAGCAAATGCTGGAAATAACAAGAACGAAGCACAAAGAAAAGTATTGGACCCGACAGTTTATGGCTCAGTTGGGGGGACAGAAGGGATGCGGGTTAATTAACAAATATTAATAAAACAGCAAATTAAGTGCTAGTATTTTGGCATTACAAATGTTAAAGGAATACATTTAAGAGTTTTTCATTCCCCAAACAAGAATATTTTCACTCATTTTCTAATGAAAGAATCCTTGTGGAGAATGATTATGTTTTATCACCATTTATATGAACTAAGTTTGGTTTTAAGTTGTTCTGGTGTAATAGGAACCTGACCTTATATTCTTCAGGATCTTATGTGGAGAATCCGAGCTTATCTTAGTAATACAATAATTTAATGAAGCCCTTAGCATAGTTCCGGGAACACAGCAAACTTTTGTTTTTCTACGCGTCTAGCATTTTCTTAATAATGACATTTTCCTTAATCCTCACAACTACCTAATAAGGTGGATATGGTCATTATCCCCTCTATTTTAAATATTAGAGTAATAAGACTCAAAATGTTCCAGTCACTTGTTTGGGATCACCAAGAGCCTAGGGGTAGTGCTTCCAAGATCTGAACGTTGGTCAGCCTAAATCCCAAGTACGCGCCTGTTTTTCCTATTGCACCCTGCTACCCTGCCTACACCTTGAGCACTTAACACAGCCCAGATCTTCCCAGACACTCATTTTTTTCTGTCTGGTTGTTTCAAGGGGCTGTGGACCTGCTTATCATACTTACCACGCTTTTCTTTCCTGCATGTCTCCCTTCTCTATACCCTCCAACTTCGCCGTACTCCCTCTAGCTCCAGTACATTTCTTTCAATCCCCTTGTACATGTCAATCTCTCTTTTTCTTGCTTATGACTAGTAGCCATCTCTCGTCTGATGTTAACGACGTAACCCCTTTCCTATGGCTGATGCTAGGATACAAAGTTTGCTGATCAGAGTACTGTAAGAATCTGGAAGAACTGCACAGAGATTAAAAAGATAATTTTTGGATTCAACTCAATATAAGTTGAAATCTCAGCTCTAGTGCCTTTTGCTTTTTCCTTAAATTCTCTTACTTCAGTCTCTTTACCTGAAAAAATGAGAGTAATAGAGTTATAAAAATTAAATTAGATGATGGCTCTAAGTGCTTGGCATATGACTGGTACATAGTTAAGTGCTCAACAAATTGTACTTCTGGTAAATACCATTATTCAGATTTTTAAACAGATTTTATTTATTTATTTTTAGAGACAGGGGAAGGGAGGGAGAAGGAGAGGGAGGGAAACATCCATGTGTGGTTGCCTCTCACGTGGCCCCAACTGGGAACCTGGCCCACAATACAGGCATGTGCCCTGACTAGGAATTGAATTGGAGACGCTTTGGTTCACAGCCCACACCAGCCAGGGCTTATTCAGATATTTTTAATGAAATCACATGATAAGCTTCTTAATGATGAAACAGTATTAAATAAAATAGCTTTATTTTTACAATGTGGATAAAATAATGACAAGATATGCTGGATATCTAAATAAGACATATGCAACCAATTATAGATCTCTTACACTACATTGCTATAACTCTGAACTTGGCTTAGACCCTCAAACTCTTCACACATTGGTAGTCAGAACAGTTCACAAGCCATTTTTCAAGGCTGTAGGGAAGAGATTGGAAAATAGGGTAACTAACTTCCTATGACTTCTAATGGCCTTCACTTCCTTATATGTACATCGGGCTGGTGCATGTGATCAAGAGAAGACAATTGATAGCATGTCAAGTTACTTTTAAGGCTAGGTCATAAAATATGCCTTGGTCTCTTGGAAATTTTTTTTTTTTTTTTTTTGCTGCCATGCTATGAGGATGCTTGACCAGCCCTGTGGAGATGCCCGCAAGGATAGAAAGTGAGGCCCCTGGCCAACGGCCAGCACTAACTTCCCAGGTATTGACTAGTCCACTTGGAATGAGATTCTCCTACTACCAAACCCTCAAATTCTGCAACCCCAAAAGACGTCTGACTATAATCTCATAAAAGATCCTTAGAACTGACCAACAGAGCTGCTCCTGAGTATACTAAAACCTGCACACTGTAAGATAAATAAATAATTATTGTTGCTTTAGACATTTAGTGGGGTGAGATGTTATTCCATTATAGATCACAAGGGCACTTATTCTAGCCATAGTTTCTTACTTTGATCTTTGTGTTCCTTAATGCTTTCTTCTGGAAGAACCTCCACTTCCTGAATGATCTTTGACCTCTTAGTCAATGATATTCAGGTACCTTAGGGTTGCTCTCTGAAAGCAGCATATTTCTAGTTAATATAATCAGGTTCTTGCTGGATCTTGCTTACTTCGGAGTTACTTTGATTCTTAGCCCTGTTCTTTGTTTTTATACTGATTTAGGTAGATTAAACTTTCAACACCATACCCTACCCATATCCTTTCCCCTACTCAGCCTTTCATGGGCCATTTTTTTTTATTTTACATGGAATATACAAGTATGAGCAAAAGTAGGTTTATAATTGTTCATATGCAAAAAGACACGCAGGTTATGATTATTATAATAGCTTTATCTTCTCAAAAAGATGTCACAATGCAACTGTGAATGTACTTTTGCCCTCCTCTGTTTATTCCACCAGCCATCACTTTGGTCAGGGCGGCTCCTATGGGTGCATTGAAGAGATGAAGGAGGGGGATATGGTACTTCGGGACTCTCATGTGTCTGATTTGTGGTTATTCTTCCATTCTTTAGGATTCTGAGTTCTCCAGCAAGGGCTGGAAAGACCTTGTGCTTATTTATTAGTGTTGTTATTCCATGTGTGTTTGTTTGGGATCGTATCAATAATTCTCTCATAATGGACTGCCTAGCAATTTTTCCCATACTCTTTGCATGACTAGGATGTACAAGGCTGACGGTTCCTGGTAAGAACAATGAAGGTACCCTGGGAGTTCCTGAATTTCTAAATCTTACCTGATTGGTTATAAGTAATCAGTGTAGTACAAAGAAAAAAACACAGAAGACAAATGATCAGAGTCCTGTGGGATTCTTTGCAGGCTGTTTGTCCTCTCTCGGCTTCAATTCTTCGTCAGCAGATGGCACCTACGACGCAAGTTTGTCACGAGGGAAGAGTTGCAGTTAGTCTCAGATACTTCACAGACGGCAGCAATTGTTGAAGTTGCCCTTCTAGTGACTCAGAATGGCGCACATTCCCCTAACTGCCCTCCGCACGCAGGTATTCTGCCTTCTATACTTTTCAGAGTGATCAAAGGCTTTTAGAAAATATGAAGGTGAGTGTTTCGGAATCCCCAGTAACATACGTGCAGTTGCGCTAATTTGACTCTGAATATATATATATAACTGAAGGTTATTTACAGGTTATTAGACACCTCAAAGGGTACATGAAAGTATGCAATATATCATATAGCTAAGTGCTCTAAATTTGTTAAAATCAGTACAATCTCTGATTAAGAGAATGTGTTATGGAGTTAGACTTCCCAGTTAAATGTTAGCTTGGCCACTTACATGCTTTATGACAAATTGCTTAATCTCTTTGAACCTCAACTGTGTGTGTGTAATGAAGATAGCAGTAGTACATGATTCACAGGGCTTTATAGGGATTAAATATGGTAATACATATTGAGTACTCAGTCCATTTCTTGGCAAAAGAGAAACCCAATGACTCGTATCCATTAAGTCCCAAGAGGTACATTGCTGAGAAGGCAGTGAGAAATTACATCACCTTACCAATTATCTGGCTCTCTTTTTCACGAGTAAAAAGCCTAAGTTTTCCTTTCTCATTAGATAATACCTCCCAAATAGATTCCTGTACAGCCTAGGGGTTTGAGATATATTTAAGGCACAATTTAAGAAATGATATTGAGCCTATTTATAGCCCATATTGAAGTGTACCTCAAACCAAAGAAACCTACTACTCCATCAGACTATCCTCTTGAAAGAAGCAAAAGCCAGATAGTTAATTAGATATAATTCAAGTTTCTTCAGTGTTTTCTCCCTCTTAAAAATTTATTCTTGTCAAAAATCGTAAAATGATTTATGTCTTCACCGTCGATGACATTGTTCTCTGGAAGTTTGTTCCAGACAGTCTCTGGAGCTGATTTATTATAATTTATAGATTGGCAAATCTATTTAAAAGCATTTCATGCATAGCTCCTGTGTTAAATAAGTGAGAACTGGGCCGCATCTGTAGATACTCTCTTAAGGGTCCCCACCATCCCTGAGCCAGGTTCCATCAGTGAAACCCTGCGATGACCAATCACTGCAGCACAAAGCTTCCAAGGGCAAGTGACGTGTCTTGTGTGGGGTGTTGTTTGCGACACTCACCAGTCCTCTCTCGTGCCTAAATGTGACTGAACTGGTCTCAGATCCATGGCAAATTAACCATTCTCCGATGCTATAATGAGTGAGCATGTGATTATATGAGTAGCATTGCTTGTCATCAATTTCATAAGCAGTACTTTGCTACACCAATGGAAAAGTTGAGTTAATAGAAAAAAATGTTTTCATGCATTTTATTCCATAACTTATGACTAGACTTTATATCTGGGATCAGCAAGAGGAAAGAGAAAGAGATATGAGGAAAGGCAATGCTTTAATCAAATAAGTTTCTTAAATATTACTATTTGTACACCTTTATTATCTTAGAAAACTTAAAACAACACTAAACAAAAATATTCTAACCCCACTGCTCACAAAACCCACATAATCCATTGACATTTTTAAAAATAAAAATGATACATATATATAACTTTATTTTCTGAATATATTGCAATGTATACTCTTATGTATATGTATATAGGTATATATACATACTTTTAGATTTATATGTAACTATTCTGGAAGCATACATTATTGTGTTCTTAAGTGCAAATGTTTTATTTTATTTTGCACACCTGGAGTCAAAGCTCAGACACCTATAGATTGGTAGGTAATACAGTGAGTGACTCGGGACAGGAATAAGATAAAACAAATTTGTAGGGAGATGTAAATTAGAGGTTACTAATCAGTACAAACTGATAAAACTTAAACTGCTCAAGTTAGCACAAGGTTCAAATATTTAGTCGCTCATCCAAAGATCTTATAATGTGCCAAAAAAATTTCATTACTGAATTTTTACAAGGAAGAATAGTATAGGAACTACTTTGCCTGGGTACAAGGAATTATAAAACCAACAGCAATAATCGCTAATATAGGAAATAGTTTATTCTGTTTCAGTGACTATGCTAATAATTTCTCACATAATCTTTACAGCTACCTTATGGATTAGATATTATAGTTTTTCTTTTCTTTCTTTCTTTCTTTTTTTTTTACAAATGAGGAAACTCAGAGATTAACAACTTCCCCAGAATCTGTTTAGCAGGACTGGGGTTTGAGGCCAGGTTGATCCAACTACAAAATCTAAACTCTTAAAAAAATATTCTATGAGTGCTGAACTCTGAGACCTAGATCCCTCTCTCACTTTCTTACTCTGAGCCTGCACAGGCGATACGTACTTTTTAGACAGAGTACGGAAACAGACACTTTGTGATCCTCATAAGTCTCAGAACTTGAGAGGAATGATGGTCTCTTTTGTAATTTTAAAGATATTTGTGGATTATGTAATGTGAATGACTTTGACTAAATGTAAAAAGACCTTTTTTCTTCGAAACTGAGTCCAGATCTTTAAGATGATTTGGCTTTATAAAGAACATTAGTAGCTTAGATGACAAAGTAACAGCACTTTGATCAGATTTTCTTCCTACTCCCTGTTTTTCTAAGAAATCTACTATTCAGCCTGCCAGTTGCCCTTTTGCTGATGTAGGATGAAAAATTACTTTCGTGGAAATCTACAACTCATTTCCTTATGCATCTAAGCTACTTTAAATGGGAGTCGATGTCCAGCTTGATGACGTTCTGCACTATAAAATTGCCATCACCAAAGATTCAATGATATCCTCACATTTACTAAGGTGGCCTTCAGTCAAAAATAAAATCCACCCAATAAAAACACCTTATAGCCTGAGAAGTGTAACTCTTCTCTTGGAAATTTAATAAGGGATGAGTAACAATAAGGACAAACTGTGGAGACGGATAGGCAGGGAAAGTCATGGATGTGGAACCCAAGCTCCATCGTGGAGAAGCATTACTGAGTAAGATGGAATGTTCGTGGCCTTAGCCAGAAACATTGTGCAGGAAAAATAATCATTGTTATGAGAAAAGTATAGCCCTGGGAGAGAATTTTCCAAGGGCTTATGCCAAGGTCTATAATGTTACTCTTATTTTCTATATAAATATATATTCTGTAAAATGGACCTAGTGTGATTTGATACAAAGACTTGATTCATTAGCACCATCCAATACATAACAGCTGTGACACAAACCCGCACAGAGCATCTAATCATGAGGCACATTTTACTCGCAACCTTGGCTCTAACCAGAAGTGTCAAGTTATTAGTTTGGAGATTTTATAGACTGGCTTTATTAGATTAAATATAGCCAAGGGATATCAGTTGGTATTAGAACACCCTTATGGAATTTTCCACTGAAGCCTAACTGAGGATAATCCCGGAAACCGCGTATTACAGTTCAGGTGTATGGGGGTGTACGTATAAAACTTTCACAGGGAAAATGTGAAAGCTAAGGGTGTGTTTATTCCTTCATTCAAGGAATGAGTATTGAGTGACAACTGTGTGCCAGACCTTGTTCTAGGCCCCGGAAAGATGAATGGGGAACAGGAGAGACAAGGCATCTGTGACTATAGAGATAATATTCTACCGAAAAGGGTTAGGAAAGATACAACTAAAGCAATAAATGAGTAATTTTTGACAGTGGTGAGACATATGAAAAAGTAAAGCAGAATGATGCACTAGAAAGTAACCGTCAGTGTATGGGCAACTAAATTCTGGAAGAACTTCGAGAATAGCTGATATCTAATGTTAAGAGCCAATTATGCAAAAAAAAAAAAAAAAAAACCTGGATGCATCAATTTTGGTTACTTCCTTTTTTAAAATATGTATTTGTCATGCTCATTAATTTTTTTAATTAATTGAGTTTATTGGGATGACATTGGTTAATAAAACTATACAGGTTTCAAGTGTATAACAATAAAACATCATCTGCACACTTCATCATGTGCCCATTGCCCCAGAGTTCCTTTCTGTCCCCATCCCCCCCACTTTGCCTACCTCCACTTAGCCCACCGCTCTTTCCCTCTGGCCATCACCACACTGTTGTCTGTGTCTATGTGTTGTGTATATAACACATAGGGCTAATCCCTTCACCTTCATTCATTCGGTTCCCCCACTGGCCTCACCTCTGACATCTGTCAGTCCATTCCACGTGGCCATGCTTCTGTTTCTATTTTGTTCATCATTTTATTTCCACCTCTGGTTTTGTGTTAACCTTTTACCATTATTTTTCATGTAAGCATGTATAATCCTCTAGGTCTGAATCTCAAAATCTCACCATACTTGGATATAGCCATCCTTTCTAATTCTCCTTCTTAATACATTGGTGTACCCCTGTAGCAAAGCTCCATACCTAATGAGCCACCTCAAAGAATCGAGGGCCTCTACAAACCTCTGGTCTTAGTGTGTGCGTACTTGATTCTGTGGGTTTCCCAATGTTTAAGTTATATCCTTTTGGGAGTATGATATTTTTGACTGAGCACTACACTAAACTTATAGTGAACAAAAAAATTTAGAAAACATGGCACAGATCCTGTAAAAGGTTGAGAAATGACAGATTGATTTGTATAGCTAGAAGAGCACTTTAATTTTTCAAATCAGGGAACTTTAATGCCATCTCACCCAAGGGGAACCAAATGGGCCGTAAATCCTTTGTTTTATTTCCTTAGTCTGCATTGTCTGTATATGCTGCAAGTAATTTTTAATCAAAGGCAAAATCAAAGTTTAATGGGAAAATTAGGACATGAATATACTTGCTAATGGATTCAGCTCAGGATTTCACAGCTACCCCATATATTTCAGAATTATGGAGTAGGGGTGTTAGCCAAACAGTCTAATATTGTGTCTTCTTATGTGAGAAAAGAGATTCATGGCTCAAATTTGCATTTTAAAATATTACCCTGATTTTTTTTTCTTTTTATGGCTGAGTAACATTCTAGTTTGTAAATGTACCCAGCTTTTTTGTTCACTCATTCACTGACAGACACTTGGGCTGCTTCCAATCTTGTCTATTGTAAAGGATGCTGCAATGCCCTTTGCAATAGCAGCATGGATGGACCTGGAGGACATTGTGCTAAATCAAATAAGCCAGTCAGAGAAAGACAAGTACCATATGATTTCACCATATGTGGAATCTAATGAATGAAACAAAAGCAAACAAACAAACAAAATAGAAACAGGCTCAAAGGTAGAGAACAGACTGACAGCTGTCAGATGGGATGGGGGTTGGGCGAACATGTGAAGGGATTAAGCAAAAAAAAAATCATCACACAGAGGGAAAGGCAGAGGGGGATAGAAGAGGGTACAGGAAGGATAAATGATGATAGAAACAGACCTGACTTGGGGAGGTGACTACAGACTAGAATATGCTGATGATATGTTATAGAATTTACCCCTGAACCTATATAATTTTATTAACCAATGTCGCCTCAATAAATTCAATAAAAATATTACCCTGATTTATCCGAACTTGCCAGTCATTAACATAGTTGAAATTCCTGCTCCAATAGTTAGTAGAGAAATCATTAAATCATGAAAAATTAAAAGATATTCCCAAATGCCCAGAACTCATCATGAAAAGTGTAATGAATAAAAGATATTGTCATTAATCATTCATATACTTTTCTGTAATGATAGAAGTAGCATACTCAGAAATTGAACCATATTTCCTATTTTTGGTTTCTATAATTGTGTCACTGGCATTTCCTGTAGGCATTTTCTCTAGCTTTCATTTTGGTAAAGTTCCTATGGTATTATTTTTGCCAGGTATCTGAATGTAAACTTAATGACATTAAGTTTTAATTTGACATTTTAATTTCCCTTACAGTAAATAAAGAAAGCAATATACGTGCAAATGTCATTTTTAACCTTCAAAACATTTTTGGTTTTGTAGCAGGGGTCTCTAAGACAGGAGCGGACAGACCATGTCCTGTTCTCTAGATGGACTCCCTCAGCATCATTTCATCATTTCTAGACTTCTTTCATATTCCTTTCCTGTACACAGAATCTGGAAAGGTGAAAATGAAATTTCCCAGGCTCGAAGCTAGGGTCCAGACGTGATATTGGTTCTGTCAAGCAGGTGAATTCTGAGGGAAGAATGAAGACTAGCGGCATGCCTTTTATAGGTGCACGTCAGCAGATAGAGTGTGGATCTAAAGCCAACCTTCTTTGCAGGTTCCTCCTGACCTCCCTGTCTCTGGGAGTCGGCTAGAGCTTGCTTCTGTGGCCTTTTGAGTTGTTTTATAAACACCTAACAGGCTGTTTCAACTGTCTCTCTGCTCAGAGACCAGATAAGGGTAAGTTTTTTATTAGAACTAAGATAGAGGATGGAAGCTCTATTTAGATCTCACATCTAAGATGACTTTCCAACTGAAATTTATCAGAATGCTACATTAAGTGATGCAAGGCTCTTGACAGGTTAATAAAAAAGCAATATTTATTCTGCTGTTGTTTGAATGTGGAGCTTTCTGTGGGACTTCTTGGGTCGCAGACAGACCACAGTCAATTATTTTTGAATTCTAGGTAATTCTAGCACCAAAAGCATCATCTTGAATGCTAGGATGAGGAGTGGTAGGGTCTTTTTTTTTTTCCATTAATCTTCTGTTAATCCAGTAACTTTATAGACATCTGGCAACCCAAGTCTTAAAATTGTAATATGGAAAGAAATGGTCTAGCTGTGTCCAAGTTAAATATTCATCCTTAAGATAATATTTGCATGAATCCTTGACCTACTTAGGTAAAGATAGCTTTAGAACTGACAAGTAGTCTACCCAAACCACAAGGGAGTTAGCAAAAGCAAGCACAGAAATAACTCGGACTCCATTACTTTTTTCAAAAAGTAATGTTTTATTGAGTTCTTATTATTTTTAATGATATTCTCCCTTTAAAAATGATGCCGAGTTTCTATTTTAAGTGTGTATGTATGCATGCAAAGCTAAAAACAACCCCCCCCCTTTAACTATGATACACACCTCATCAGCCAAGTACATTTTATCTACTGTAAACCAGTGCTAAAGTGCTAAGGTCCTGTAAAGCACGTGTGATTTTGGTCTAAGAACTAAAGTCATATATGGCATTCATTAGCTATTTCTAAATATTTTATAGATACATAGGTAGGTAGACAGACAGACAGACAGACAGAGACTAAGGGGAGCTAAACCTCAAGCCTAATCTTGGTGAATTAGATTCTTTCCAGCTCCCTGCAGAAATTGATAACAAATGCAGGAAGCCCAGGATTGCGAGGGGGATTTTAGTAAGAAGGCGAGACTAATGAAAATCAGGTTTCAGCTTTTCTAGACTGTAGACTTCCCCCCTCGCTGTGCTCCTGACTCCATAGTTCACAATAGTTTGCACTCTGACAGTTCGGCAGAGAATCCTGATCTATTTCATTGGTTGGTTGATTCGAGTCCCAAATCAGCAATAAACACCTTAAAGGTGGGTGTGTATGCCTTTACCACTTACCAAGTACAGAGCTTGCCCACAGTTAAATTTCAACAAGAGTTTGTGAAATACATGAACTATTTGTCCGTTTGATGTCCATCTAGTTTGATAACATCAGGGGTTCTAGCCAAGTGCTTCTCACACGAGTGTGAATGTGATTGCCTGAGGATTTTGTTAAAATTCAGATTCTGGTTAAAGAGATCGAGGGTGGGGCCCAATATTTGGCACTTTTAATAGGCCCTCAGGTGATTTACATGCTGTGGTGCCTCGAGTCATACTTTCAGAAAGAAGGTTGTGTCTCACTCCGAAGGGCCTTACCGCTGGGAGGGAAGGCTACATCTTGGTTAAGACCATGAACTGGAGTCAGAGACAGAAGCTCAAATTCTACTCCTGTACCTACAAAATGAGTAAATGTAGGACAATCATTAATATCTTTATACCTTAATTTCTTCATATGTAAAAACATGATAGCAGTGTCAATATTTCTTAGGGCTATCATAACATGTATATTAAATAGTACTTGAAAATATTTAGCAGAGTACTTGTCATATGGCAAGCATTGAATAAATACTAGCTATGCATTCTCATGACTTTTCCCCATCTGTGCCTGAGATTATATGTTCAAAAAAACCTCTTTGTAGGCCAAGCGAAGTTAAACCTGAAACCTAATCTTGCCAAATTTGATTTCCTCAACCCCCTGCAGGAACTGACAGCAAATGCAAGAGGCCCAGGGCCACGAGGTGGGCCTGAGCGAGAAGGCAAGGCTGACAAGAAAGAGACTCTGAGGCACCGGGGACTGAGCAGAATTAATGACTGAAAAAGGCAGAGTTTTGATAGTAAAATAAAGAAGAGAAAGCTTAAAAAAACGAACAGATAACGAGTCAATCTGTTTAATGAGGAAAATGGAAGATGTGCACAAAATATAAAAATATCACTGAAAATGCTTAGTTTGCTGTGTCTGAGGTCAGGGCGCCCACAGGAAAGATTGTGAAACAAGTATTCATGGCAAGTGTTTTAATAAGGAGGTGTTGTAGGGAAAACCCGTAGGACCAGTGCGGGAAGCTGAGAAAAGGGAGACAGCCAAACAAAGGTGGACCGGCTCTCAAGCAAAGTCTCACAGAAGGAAACTTCAGCCTGACCTCCAGGGAATTCCTGCAGGGTTAATTCACCTTCAAGACGTCCTGATGTGAGGAGAGAGAGCTGGCGTCTTATTCACTGCTTTCAGGCTGCCCCAGAGAAATGGGAGAGACATAAATTTTAATCCCTATACATTTTTAACTCCCCACAGTGCTGGTAAAGCAGGCCCCAAGGCCTGAAAGCAATCTTCCAATAAAGAGCCATAGGTCTTGGATTCCTTTGGATATATTTCCAGAAGTGGGATTGCTGGGTCAAAAGGCAGAGCCATTTTTCATTTTTTGAGGTGTCTCCGTACTGCTTTCCACAGTGGCCGCACCAGTCTGCATTCCCACCATCAGTGAGTGCAAAAGGGGTCCCCTCCTCACCACATCCTCGCCAGCACTTGTTGTTTGTAGATGTGTTGATGGTAGCCATTCTGACAAGCGTGAAATTATATCTCATTTTTTTTTAATTTGCATTTCTCTGACGATTAATGAGGTTGAGCACCTTTCATCTGTCTATTGGCCACCTGCATGTCCTCTCTGGAGAGGGGTCTACTCAGGTCCTTTGCCCACTTTTCTAATTGTGTTTGTTGTTGAGTTTTGTAAGTACTTTATCAATTTTGCATATTAACCCCTTATCAGATGTATTGGCAAATATATTCTCCCATTCTGTGGGTTATCTTTTTATTCTGTTGATGATTTCCTTTGCTGTGCAAGAACTTTTTAGTTTGATATAATCCCATTTGTTTATTTTTTCTTTTGTTTCCTTTCCCTGGGGAGATATATCCGATAAAAAACTGCTACGAGCAATGTTTGAGATTTTGCTGCCTTTGTTTTCTTCTATGATTTTTCTGGTTTTGGGTCTAATATTTAAGTCTTTGACCATTTTGAATTTATTCTTGTGTGTGATGTAAGAAGGTGGTCTCATTTCATATTTTTGCACATATCTGTCCAATTTTCCCAAAACTATTTACTGAATAAACTATGTTTAGCCCATTTTATGTGCTTCCTCCCATTGTCAAATATTCATTGACTATATAGGTGTGGGTTGATTTTTGGGCTCACTGTTCTGTTCTATTGGTCCATGTGTCTGTTTTGATTCCTATGGCCTTATAGTACAGTTTGATATTAGGTAGGATGACTCCTCCAACCTCCTACTTTTTCTCAGGATCACTGTCACCATGCAGGGCCTTTTGTGGTTCCATATACCTTTTTGAAATATTTGTTCTAGTTCTGTAAAATATGTCATTGGACTCTTGATATGAATTGCATTGAATATTAGATTACTTTAGGGAGTATGGACATTTTATTGATGTTAATTCTTCCTATCCATGGACACATTATGTGCTTCCACTTATTTGTGTATCTTTAACTTCTCTCTTCAGTGTCTTGTAATTTTCCAAGGACAGGTCTTTCACATCCTTGGTTAGGTTTCTTCCTATATATTTTATTCTTTTTGAAGCGATGGTGTATGGGATTGTTTTCTTAATTTCCCTTTCCATTAGTTCATTATTGGCATAAAAAATGCACCTGATTCTTGGATATTAATTTTGTATCCTGCTATTTTGCTGAATTCATTTATCAATTCTAGTACTTTCTTGCTGGTATCTTGTAATTCAAAAGAAAACATCCCTATATTCATTGCAACATTATTTACAATCATCAACATATGGAAGCAGCCCAAGTGTCCATTAATATATGAGTGGATAAAACAACTGTGGGACATTTACACATTGGAATTTCACTCAGCTGTGAAAAGGAAGAAAATTATACCCTTTGCAACAGTATGAATGGACCCAGAGAATGTTTTGCTAAGTGAAATGTGCCAGTCACAGAAAGACAAATGCCATATGATTTCACTCATATATGGAATCTAATGAACAAACTAAACTAATAAGCAAAACAGAGAGAGATTCATAGATGGAGAGCAAATGACAGCTAGTTGGGTGGGGGTTAGGCAGTGGAAGAATTGAGTAAAAAGGAAAACGAACATGGACAACAGTGTGGTGATTGCTGGAAGGAGGGGGTATAAAGAGACTAAATTGTAATGGAAAAAATGCAATAAAGATGTTTTTAAAAGAAAGGAAAGAAACTACCACTTGCAGAACTTAGTGCATCAGAGAAGATCATCCACAATTATCCAAAAAGACTAATAAAATAATTATTCCTTTTCCAACTACCAAGAAGAAAGAGCCATAGGTCTCGGAGGTTTGAAACCAAACCATACAGAAAGAAGGGAGGGGACACAAGAATGACAGCTGCCAGACTACTAAATATTAAACCCCACAGGAAACTATTGTTTATGCCATCCAAGGACAATTGCTAACAGTGAAAGTAATTATTTATTTCCAAGATTTTTTCAACACCTCTGACTTCTTATTGTGTGACATTAAACAGAAATGGCAATGTTTTTGAAATTCACAGTGACTTTGCCACATGAGTTTTGTTTCGTTTTACTTTCTGTTTTAACTTTAAAAAAATTATTCTTCAGTAACAGAACCAATACAGTGGGTGAGCAAACGTAGGTTTACAGTTTTGCATGTGGGAAATAATACAATAATTAATAAGTAATAGTACAAGAATAAACTCTCTGTTTCATGTACTCAGAACTATGAATATACTTTCGCCATTCTCTTTACGTATCGCATATGGAAATTAGGATGAAAATTAGTTACATCCAGGTCGCTTAAAAACTGGCATTGTGGTCCAGAGAAGAATGTCTGAAATATGACGTACTACAACGAAACCAAGTGTAGTGCCAAAAATATGGCTGGCCTACTTGACTTGAACAATTGCTTGCTTCTTTTTTTTTTTTGCATTTCTACTTTCTGAAATGGGTAAATTATCATGAAAAATACAGAGCTGAATCAGTGATACAAAGAATGATGTCCAAAATAGCTACACTAATTTAAATTTCATAACTTGACTGGCAGAAATGTAGAGGTTGAACACACACAAAAAAAGTGTCTTAGGGTAAAAATAAGCTGAAGTGTTCTGTTAAACCAAGCTCTCAGGTCTAGTCCCACATTTCACATTGCACACAAACTGAATCTCAGGTGAAAAACTAAAAATACTTGGATATATTTTCTCTACTTAAAAATACTGAGGCTGGGAGAAATGGGGGAACTGCCTTCAGCCAAGGACGAGAAATATAGAGTATTTTCCCCTGAAATTTTAGAAGTTCAGTTAGATAAGGCAAAGTTTAAATTAACCCTCAAATAGCTGAATCTTAAACAGATAAAGACAAGTATGTGTGTAAAGTCTCTACATGTATATAATATATATTTGGTGTATATATATATATTCATATTTTTCAAATAAAATATTCTAGATATGGAAAGATGAAAGTATTGATTATAAGAAGAACTGGCAGAAATAATTGCCACTTGTTTAGGGTCCTTTCAAATATGTTAGGAACAAAAAAGTATTTCAAAAGAGGAACAAAATCTATAAAATACTGAGCAAAAGGTGTAAATAGAAATGTCCAAGGTCTATGAAGGATAAATTAAATAACATAACATAAATGACAAAAAACCCCACAAGGGGCATAAAAGTCCATGAATGAAGAAACAGAGATACAGTTTTCTCAGATTAGAAGACTCAAAAACTACAGAGATATCAGCCCCAAATTAACTTAATTGAATATAAATTTAATATAATCCAGTGAGAAAGCTATTATATTTTTGGATGGAATTTGGTGTGGTATATAATTCTAAAGTTCATCTGAAGTAGAAAATGTGATAGAATAACTAAGAAATTATTAGTAAAATAATACAAAAAACATAATCTTACCAGGAATCAAATCACATTACAAGACAAGGAAATTAACACAGACTAGTTTTTGTGGGAAAAAAATGGATTATTTAAGCAGAATAGAAAGTTTAGAAGCATTTGCATGAAAATTTTAGTATATAAAAGTTAACATTGCAAATCAGTGTGAAAAATATACACTACTTAATAATGGTGTTGCGATAATGTGATCTCCATTTGTACTCACTGAAGATAAAAATAAATTTCAGATGGACTAAAGGTCAACCGTATGTGAATTAAATATAAACAAAAATATACATAAGAACATAAAAAACAAAAACTATAAAATTTTAAAGTAAAATAGAGGAAGAGAGTCTTGATAATATTAAGGTAGGGGAAGCTTTCCTAAGTAAGTAATTAGAAACTGTAAAGAAAAAGCAGAATTTACTTATAAACACTTAAAACATTATTATAATTAAATGTGCTACAAGAACAATGAAAATATAAAGAGAAAATATTTATATTTGAGAGAAATATTTGGAATATTTTTAATACATGAAATACCCTAACATCTCAAATACATAAGGAACTAAAAACCTGTAAGATAAAAATCGGGGTAAAAGTTAAACATTCTACTAAAGAAATATTTATAGCCCATTGCCATATAAAAATTCTCAATGTCACTGAAAATCAGGAAAATATGTTTTAAAATGAAAAGTTAGCAAGTAAGATAAGAATATATTCAAACATAATTTGGTAGGACAAATTATACACATTTTATTTAATATTGAATAGGTAATGTATTCTCATGAGTCAAAAAGCGCAAGTACAAAATGCTGTATAATAGTCCTCCCACCCAGTTCCCTGACAGAGGCTTACTTCTGATAGGCAATTCATTTGATTGATTCAATATAACCTGTGTAGTTTTATTTTATGCATTTACACACTGTTACACAATGCTTTGCATCTTACTTTTTAAACACACAGAGAACTTTCTCATTCTTTCTTATGCCTTTATAGTATTCTGTTGTATAGATATAACATAACTGATGGACATATAGTTTGATGACAATGCTACAATTAAAAAACACTATATATTAGTACTATCATATAGATATGCATTTACATGCATAATAAATTCCTAGAGTAGAGTGCTGAAGAAAATTGTATTTGTGCATTTGCAAATGAGTATAGTCTTTAGAGGAAGAAATTTGGAGATAGCGTTAACCTCTCCTGCAAAGAGCTTTTAGCATTTAAATATGATATCCCTAATGGATGAATATTGCAGTGTTTTAATAGAATAAACTGGAACTCTAAATATCTTTTCTTTTGGTGTGATTATATGTATAACGGTCTATCCATATTACCAAATAATACACAGCTATTAGAAGGAGTGAGTTAGGTCCATATTAACAAAGATGGAAAAATCTCCAAGGTACATAGAATTAGGTGAAAAAGTAAAGGACTGAACAATATGCTGATGCATATGATTTATGTTTTTAAAAATAGCTCTTCAGTCTGAAAGAATACACACCAAATTGTTAAAGATGTTTATCTGAAAAATGGAAAGGCAAGTGTCGGTGATAGGAGCA
Organism: Tonatia bakeri; assembly: GCA_004024845.1. Lineage (NCBI taxonomy): Eukaryota > Metazoa > Chordata > Mammalia > Chiroptera > Phyllostomidae > Tonatia > Tonatia bakeri. Next base: position 28,534 of record PVIA01001940.1, read on the forward strand.
ATGTGAAGGGAATTTCACTGTTTTTGCTGTATGTCTGGGTTTATATTATTTTTGATATTAAAAGATATGAAAATGTTAAGAACACCATCTGAGCTGTGAGAGGCGGGAGCATAGGTGAACTCACTACGAAAGCCAGCCCCTAGAATCCCGTGCGTGCACACTGTAAGATCCACAGGTGGAGACGGCAGGTTGCGACAGATAAAAAGGAGTGTCAGTAGGGTATGACACCAAGGACAGCACAGGCAGAAGCGTCGAGTACCTTCGCTGTTGCATATGGTGTTCCCATTATAAATGTGCTTTTTCAGCTAGAAGTAATAAATCTCATTTTAAACTAAAAAATGAAGAAAGCATAGCCACAGCCTTTGCAATTTTTAAGTGATAAAATGTGATAACTTTGGCAAGATATATAAAATGCATTTTATACAAAAAGGAAAATGTGGAACTAATATAAATAAATCATGTTTTATAAGTTATTTGCAACTGACTGCTTTATATGGATCTACCATATGAGCCTATAATTACACCATATAAACATGAAAAATAACTAAAGCAGCAGGAGGGATTTTTCCCTCAATAAAAGAACCATATGTCAGGTAAAAGGAAAATGATCACATCCACCAATGTCTTTTCTGAACCTCTGTTCCTGCTTAGTAACAGCAGTTCATAGCTGAGCCGTACCATCCATTTTACAGAATGACTCAGAGTAATCTTTACTTAGGGTGTGAATCAGTAGGGCAGCCACGTAGACAGACATTCTGTTAGTGATTCAATGAGGTAACAGTCTACACACAGAAATAGTCTCAGTGAAAAGTTCGTTGAAGCCCAAGATAAATACCTGGTGTGCATCCCCCTACTTATCCTGCTCTCAGTGGAGTTGGCAGGGGTTAATCAGCAAATACCCGGCCCCCAGAGAGTCTCTGAGTCTGCACCTTAGCCCTTTGGGCAGCAGCCACTATCCATCAAATAGAATCATCACCAGTCTAGTCAAAAGTAGAATAATTCACTTTTCCATTTGAATCTTTCTCTCCATTGAGATCTTTGTTGTAGGTAAAGATATTTCCTGCGGTCTAATACTTTTGATAATTCTGATAGTTTGTGAGAATAAGAGAATCAGATCCAACAGAGAAATGCTGTCATTATAATTCTCGCAGGGTTTTTTGTCCTTACACCTATTGTACTACAAGGTAAGTGACGTGGTAAGAACTGAATGACTCTCCACGAATTTTTTTACTACTTTACATTGAAAAAAAAATTTAATTTTAAGTTAAATTTTCCTTTTAAAAATAGTTTTGATCATACTTTCAAAGCCAGAAAGATGTCTTTTTCTCATTATCTTGAAAGTAGTCATTAGTAAATAGTTATCATCTAAGATCATCTGCTTTCCAAGGCCCCTGACAGCGCCACATCATTTGCAAATACCTCAGCACGAAGAGCAAAGTTTAATAGGGGGTTTCGGCTTTTTATCATTTCACAGCCAGCCCTGAAGTTCCTTGTTTTATTTTTCTTTTCCCATTTGCTCTGACCACAGTATTTGTGCTGGCTTTTCCTTTATTTTCACTAGTTCTAGATAGAATAAAAAATTGATAACTATCTGAATGCATTCAATTTATTATTTATTTATGCAATAACAAATATGTTAATAAGTAGAATTTTGAGAAAAGGAATAAATTTAACAAGTAAAAACTTGCTTGATATAAAACTAAACACTTAGCTCATACTCTATAAATCAGGGTCTTGATTACATTTACACTGTCAAAACCAATTATTTATTAAATTCCATAAGCCTTCTTAGTTTTAAGCTTTCATAGTTGTGAGCAGAAAAAATTGCTCTTTAGAACTTCCGGTAACAAGCAACTCTAAACTTCATAATTTCGTATTCCAGTGTTGGAATTTAGGGTAATTTAAGTGTTCACACAGCTCTCATAAGTGAACAAGTCTCGAACTGTACAATGGAAGTGTTCATCTTAGGCATTTGCTCTTTCTTACTACGGTGAGAGCCTTACCTAGAGGGAGCTATGGTAAGGCGCTGGCCGACTTAATACAGAACTGAATGCATGGGTGACAGGATGAATAAGGAAGACTTGCTTCTTTAAAAACATAGATGCTATGTATTGAAGTAGACATTTACTGTCATATAATTTAAAGGCTCATTAGGTATAGTATATTATGAACCGGCTTGTAAATGTATTGTGTGCACTTACTATATATATTTATAATGAAGTTATACTTTTCATTACTCCTAATGAAGTTAATTGTAAATAATTCTAGGAAGCGCTCACTGTATTTCCTTGATTTAGATTCACGTTTGCCATGTTCAGTGTGGTAGTAAACCTTTCAAAAAGTGGCTTAACTATAGTTCAGGAAATAGAGTAGATGTAGAACCTGTCTCTCACTTAATAATACTTCACAGGCTCTTCTTCAGCCACCTCTTTATTCTCAGGACATGAAGATGTAGCCTGAATTTTGTGTAAACAGCGCTCACACTCTACATTGAATCATAGTGAGGAATGATTTGCACGGCTTCACCAAAGAGCTGTTTCAGCATTAACATACGATGAGAACTGGTAAGTGACATATATTACTGAAAATTTGGTACCAAATGTTTTCTCAAAGTGTATTCACTGTATTACTCATACAGACTCAGTACAAATATTGGGTGGGACAAAAAGTTCATTTGTTTTCTTCCTGTATGATGGCTCTAGTAGCGCTCAGTTGTCTTTAACTTCCTTTGAAACAATTCTGTTAGATTGTATTGTGACAGCTGTTGTATCAGCGTGCATTTAAAAAAAGCTTCATCAAAATTGGTGAATTTTTGTCTAGCTATTTTAACATTGAAGATGGAAGAAAATAAGCAACATTTTTGGTTTATCAAACTTTATTATTTCAAAAAAGGTAAAAACACAACCGAAATGCAAAAACAGATTTGTGCAGTGAGTGGAGAAGGTGCCGTGACTGACCTAACATGTCAAACGTGGTCTGTAAAGCTTCCTGCTGTGCTAGAGATTCCCAGTGGAGGAAGCTCCATGGGCGGGGTAGATCAGCTGAAGCTGACAGCAATCAAATTGAGACATTTAGAACAGGCAGTGGTATGCTACATGGGACAAAGCTGACATACTCAAAATTGCCAAATCAATAAAATTATTGGTGAAAATGGAAAATGTGTCACTTATTTTATGGAAAAAAAACTGAACAGACTTTTTGGTCAACCTGATATGTCATCTCTCACACAGCTGTTGTTCTTTCGTAAGGTGGGTAGGAAACATTGGCCAGAAAAATGACTCAAAAGCAAAATATGTGTACAATAGAAAAATAAGTTCTGGTAATTATAACTTTAAAAATTAGAACTATAGTCCAAATATTATGTTGGATATACTTTAATATCACTTTATTTTCATTTTAAATGTTATTTATATTGCTAAAATGGTTTGGTAATCTTTTCCAAACTGATAGGTGCATTAAGAGTATAGTTAACCTGATGCAGTGGAAATTCACTGCAATTAATTTAAATGAAAATGTTATGAGAGGTAAAACTTAAAAGATAATATATCAGCCTATAAAATTGTGTTTCAGATGTAATTTAGGATATTTACCATATTAAGATAAAATTATGGCAGCTTAATTTTAACTAATAAATGTTTATACTCACTAAGGAACTGGAATCAGTCTTTACTTCTCCTGCAAATGGCCTAGGGAAATATGATGAACTCAATCATGATTGAGTTAATACATTTATTAGTTACATATGTTAAAATTATCTTTGTCATTATAAAACATCTCATTATCACAAAAGTTCTATTGCTCACCTCTGGTCTAGAGGATTGAGATGAAATCAGTTCTAAGAACTCAAAGGTATTTTTTCTGAAGTCATAGACTTGTATATAAATAATTCAAGATTTTCCTTTTAATCTCCTCAATATTTCACTGACAGAGGCAGCCAATAAGTAATGTCTCCTGCACCCTTCTGACAGATGTGACACGGCTGTGATTATTTTTCTGTTTCTTCAGGGCACGTCATGCTTTCTGTTCACCTTGGTACTATGTCACTAATTCCCAAGATTTCATCACTCTCTTACACTCAAATATTTCACTGTGATTGAAAATCTAATTTTTCAACTTGGTCGATGTAAAGTAATTACTTTTCACCATTACATGCTGCCTAAGAACAGGAACCTGGATTAGATAAGGCTTACTGATACTGCATGG